>VMDO01035033.1:0-16427 GCA_007922755.1 Pedetes capensis
GTCGCTATGAATCAGGCTTGACTTGGCAGCACCTAATAACAGCAACTACCACCTATTAAATCTATCTAACAACCAGTCTCAGGGCTGGGGTTTAGTTCAATTGGCAGAATGCTGCGCTGCACTCTCTGAGGCCCTCAGTTTGATTCCCAGCACTGCAAAAATAGGAGAAACAGTGAAAACAGTCAGCCAGTGAAAACCCTATGAGCGTCGCTATGAGTCGGACGTGACTCCACGGCATCTAACAACAACAAAAACCAATCTCCTTACCTACCCATCAACACAGACTCCCTTGTTCCCGAGTAGAGCTTGAGAACAGGAAAGGTGAAGAGAGAGTGCTCTGGTTGTTTAGAGAAGGTAGAGACTGAATCTAGCAACAGAAAGAATAGTGTCGCCATAACCAGTATTTACACTGGGCTGACTGTGGGCTAGGTTATGTTTAGGGGATTTATTTAATCCTTGTTGCTCTCTCATATGGTAATGTCTGCGTCAACAAAAATCTGTGTCTCCACCTCTTGCCTCGGGTTTTCTGTCTTGGATTAATGCTCAGTGAACTTTCCAGAGTGGTACCAGGGTGGCAGTGTCGTGCTGAGCCTACTGGAGCTTGAGGCAAAAGGAAAAATCCACATAATTCTTATCCTTTACTTCATTCTTTATGTAAACATTTGATAGTTTAATCTTAGGTTTCTTGCATTATTTTTATTTAAAAAAATTAGAATTAAGTGATCTTTTACCTTGATTACTGAGTTTTTGAGCAGCTTTCCTTATATTTTACATGAGCAGGGTCTCACGTACCTTGTGTTACTTGCAGTCGAAGAACAGCTCCCTCTAGATCCAAGAGAGCTTCCTTAACCATCATTCCTTTGGAGAGAATTGTAGCTGGCCTACCATTGGTCCCATGCCCATCCCTGAAGCAATCACAAATGCTTCAGATGAATGCAGTGCTTTGATTGGGCTCTGTAGTGAGGGTAGGATTAGCCCCTTTGCAACTTGTGAGGGTGTTGGAGACGGATGTCATCTCTATGGCCTTCTGGAAGCAGCACCGGAAGTGGAGATGCCCATTGAGTTGCTTTGGCTGCAGAGAGGAGGCTGCGTTCCAAAGAAGGGGATGAAAGGGTGGGAAAATGTCAAACAAGAGTGTGGTTTCAAGTGAAGATGAGTTCCTGTATGATCCAATTACATGAGGTGAGGAGTCCACCTTCGGTACCCTCACACGGGTTAGTCTTTGGCTGAGATCTTGCAGTGGTGGCGGGAGACAGCTTAGTTTGGCTGAGAATAGGACAGCTGTGGATTTTTAGGAGACAATATTCCCAGCAGTCAGAGATGGCTGTCTGAGCCAGTGAGGAGTCTGACCAGGGCACTATGAGGGATGGTTCCCAAAGATACGGTGACCAGAAATGGATGCTGTCCAGGCATTCAGTAAGTGTCCTCTATATTTTTTAGCAAAGGAAATAGAACTGTTTTCCCCTTAATGAACTACATCACAATGAAAAGAGGTGAAATGCACACCCTCAAACCCATGCGCACTTGGGTGCGTCCTGATCTGGAAGACTGAACAGCAGAAACAGCTGCCCCTTCTGCCTTCTTGCTGCCTCGCTTGTGTGTTAATGCTTCTAGGATAGTTGTTGAGCGGTGCAGCCCGCCTGACCCAGCCTCTCTGCTTTCACATAAGCCACCTGAGTCACAGAATGTCAGTGAATCACACTGACAGTCCATGGGCAAACTCAGGAGCGGCTTGACAAGGTAGCATTCAGATAAGCAAAACAACTTCTTCCTTGAAAATTCCATTTGGGGAGTGTCATGGCGCTAGACATCCCATACCTGGAGAATATACTCTGGCAGAGCCTGCTTAAGTCAAGGGTGAGGAAAGAAGAGAGACCTGCTGTTAGCTCCAGTGCCATGCCAGGGAGCCTGTGGAAAGGCTCCTCTGTCAGTGAAGGGGGTCCTGTCACCCTTCCATTAGCTGTAATTGGACACCTACAGAGGTGGTAATTGCCAGTACCAGCCAGGACTCACAGGCTCATCTGTCTTTGTTTATCATCAGAGGAAGAGTATTGATCATTCCCAGGGCCTCCCTTTCTCTTGGATAGGGACAGGGAAATTGGATTAACAAGGACTGGCGTGTGTTGTGTGGTACATGCCTGTAGGGGAGGCAGCTCTGAGGTGCTGAGAAATGGCACACACCTGATTTCCTGGGGTTTCCAGACCGCTAGCACTGGTGGGTGCTTCTTTTACTGGGGCTTATACTTGGATTCCCTTTCATCCTAGCATCCTTGCTTTTGTTGGGGGATCAGTAGAATCCCAGGGATGCAAAGCACACTGAGTATCTCTCTCCTATCCGTCTTTCTGTGGGTACCCTCAAAATAATGGTGTGCCTGGGAACCGACTCATTATCCTGATAGGTGGTAAATGGAAGAGCCAACCTTCTTACTGGCTTTTGTTGTATGAACTGCATTAGAATCACCGGAAGAACTGGTAAGGGGGAGATTCTCTTTATGGATGACCAGCTAAGAAGTGAGAAATGAATGGTAGACTCAAAACAGTGGTCCTCAAACACTGGCAGGCACCAAAATGAGCTGGGGGCCTTGTTGGAAAGAGATGTGAGCCCCCAACCCGGAAGTTCTGGTTCCATAAGCTTAGGGGAGGGCTGGAGAATTTGTATGCTTAGCAAGATACCAGGCGATGCTGATACGGCCTGTGGAGGGACTGCCACCCTTCGAGAATTACTGGATTACAGCTTCACTGTTTGGGAAAGGAAATAAAGGACCTAGGCAGTGATCATTGGTGATTGTAAATGCCAAGAAAAAAAGAAGTAACTCAGAAGTGCAAAAACGGTAATTTAGAGGTTTAAAAAAACAAAAACAAAACCAAAAAACCACCTGTGGGGAATTCTTGTCAAAAAATTGATCTGGAATCAGCCAAGCCAGATCTGAGTGTCAGTTTACAGGAAATGCAGGGGGGCAGACGAGCAAAACAAGGTCCCCACAGAGGTCACACAGCAAAATTCAAACTGCAGGAAACTCTCAGGGGCAGACAAGCCAGTTGTCAGGAAGAACAGAAGCAGGAGAACGTGTGGTTTCTAAGAGACTTGAATCACTTGAACCCAAACGTCAGACTTGAACCTGTTGAATCCTGATCTGGTCCAATGACCTGGAAAGAAGAAAACTGTAAGTCAAGCAGGGAAAGGTGTGAGATGACCGGATACTTGGTGACCCCAGGGGCTTATTTTCACATCCTCACTCTTCACACGGACAGTTCCTTCTCAGCCTTTAATTCTCAATTCAAATGTCGTCTTTTCAAACAAGCTTTACCTCGCAGCCACCTCTGTATCTGAGCATCCTGTTTGTTTATGACATGGAACTGACCACTGGTTGTAATTAATTCATTTATTTCTTTGGTTTGTCTTTTGCATCTCTCCTACTAGACTGTAAACTTCACGAGGCCCATGTTTGGTAGCCCTGTCTCCTCCCAGAGCCTAGCACATTGCTAGGAACACAATAAATAAACAAACATAATAATTATCATCCAAAAAGAATGATGAATAAAACCTTAAAACACACTAATGTTTTCACATTCTTCTCCTTTAACTGTTTTTAAATTAAGTTTCATTTGACCATATCAGACTGCCGTAATATATATATATTATATATATATATATATACACACACACACACACACACACACACACACACATATATATGTGTGTGTGTGTACATATGTATATATATATGTACATATATATATGTACACACACACATATACCCACACATACACACACACATATATATACATACACACACACATATATATACACACACTTTTTTTTTTTTTGCAGTATTGGGGGTTGAATCCAGGGCCTCACGCCTGCATGCTTTGCAAGTGCTGGACCACTGAGCTGTGCCCCAGCCTATTTTTTTACTTTTTGAGACAGGGTCTCATTAAGTTATGCAGACTGCCTCTGGTCTCGAACTTGCGATCCTCCTGCCTCCACCTCCTGAGCCACTGGGATTACAGACGTGCACCACCGCGCCCAGCATAATATTTTTAATAATAATATTTTACCCTTTTTGCCTGAAGTTAAACAGATTATTTTGCCTGAGATCTCAACTTGGGCTGAACCAGCAGAGCCAAAACCAAACCACTGTCTCTGATTCCAAATCTGATGATCTTTCTGTTTCAATAAGTGTTTTTCAGAGTATCTGAACATGTGGAAATAGTCTTTTTAACAGTTAAACGTATGCTTAGTGGTTTTGGGGGCAAAGAGGGTACTCTGTTCCTTTCCTTTGTTCATGGGGCCAGAGGAGCAAGTGCCAGAGGTGCTGCCTGGGTGGGTGAGTGAAATGTGGGTATAAGAAGTTAGCATTTTTTGATTGGTTTGATTTGCCCTCCCAGCTTGAAGATAACCATTTTTGCTTCCTACCTGATAACGTGGAGTTGGCAGCTCATTTGCATCAGCCTGCTCACCTGTTCAGGATTTCCCATTCCTCCCACATCTCCATTCATTCCCATGTCTGTCTCTATCATCTCTGGCTCTAGCATCTCTGCCATCTCCATTTCTCTTTCTCTATCATCCTTGCCTTCACCTTTCTATTTCTGTGTCTACTCTTAACCCCATGCCTCTCCCTAGTTTCTACCACATTGTTTTCTACTCTCCTGAATAGGAGAACTTAATTGTCCAGAAGTATTGCTTTCCATTTCTCACCTCCTGTATTTTCCACCATCCACTACAATTTGGTTTTATTTTACCTTCTTTCTTCTCAAACTGTTTTTGACCAAGTAACTAATAATTCCCGTGTTGCCAGATCAAATGTCTTTTTTTCATCTTTCTTTACTTCCAAAGCATTGGACCCTGACAAGTCCTTCTTCATTGAGTTATTACTCTCAGTCAGGATCCTTTAGTTTAAGATCAATTAACTTCTGTAAGAAATAGTTATAAAGTCTGAGTGGTTTAATGCAATAAAAATTATTTTACTGTCATTTGTTAGAATGAAGGGGAAAATAATAGAGAGGATTGTATAGGAGATTTTTATGGGTTAGGCTTGGAGTGATATACATCACTTCCACCCACATTACACTTTCCAGCAGTCAGTTCTTTGGCTCTTCCAAGATTCAAGGAAGCAGTGGTGTTCTGGCTGGGTACCTGCTTCCCAGCAATAACTGTGCACTCTGGAAAGTGAATGAGTCTTTGGTGGACAGCAAATCTGTCTTGACCATAAGTGGGAAGTCAGGGAGGCACCAGGTCATGTCTACAAAGGACCATGTGTAAACTCTATCCCCAAGACTCATTTCTACTTTGGACAGTAGTGTCCACTTTCCCCAGCCTACCCTGCCTTTCCCTAGGTGGAGATCTTACATTCTTATTAGATAAGTATTTCATAGGGGACCTTGGATCACTTTTGCACATAGATCTTCTCTAGAAAATGGACCATTTAATCCAAGTTGCTCTACCATGAGCCCCTGTTGGTGGTGGTGTTAGGTGCTATCGAGTCAGGTCTGACTCACAGAGACCCTATGTACAACAGAATGAAACACTCCCCCATGGTGTGCCATGTCTGGCACTGTTGTCATTGCTTCTCTGCTATTCATAGGGTTTTCAATGGCAGATTGTTTTGAGAGTGGATCACCAGGTCCTTTTCACTAGCCTGCAGCACCTGGTGTTCCCAGGCAGTCTCCCATCCAAAGACTAACCAGGCTGACCCTGCTTAGCTTCTGAGGTCAGGCGGGATAAGATGCTAGGGTGCTATGGCTGAAGACTCATAAGCCCCTTGTAAAGGCTTAATTCTGCTATTACAGAGGAGCTTGATTTCTCCATGGAAGGCACATTTTTAATAGTTTCACCTTTAATGGGTGTCCTGAGCTTTTTAAATGGTGGTGTATGGGTTTTAGGGTTATTGGTTTTTGGGCTATGGAAGGTAAACCATACCTAACATTGCACCACAATTCTTCAGTTCTTTCTGTATCACATTGGAGCAAGGAATGAGAACACATTTTACAAATATAACATGTGTAGGCAAGTACTGATTTTATTACATATGGATGCTTAGGGCTTTTTAATATTCTCATAAAAATCACAAGAGCTCTCACCGCGCTTCTGTTTCATCAGGAAGAAGATGGCAGTCTCTTAATAGCCTCCCCATTCTATCACCAGGGATGCCTCAGAGTTAAACATTTTCTGGGGTTCTCATGAGAATTGAGTACTGGACTCACACAATAGGCAAGTCTTTTTCGTAAAGAGCTCCCTCGCTGCCCCCAAAATGGGACAGTACAATGGAGAGTACCATACTCTGGCTATAACCTTGCTCAGCCCTTGGAGAAATTCTCCTCACAGATTGATTGCCCAGTCTCCTCTCTTGCAAACACACTTTATTCTCTAAAAGGTTTAGTTCATGGGGAAAGGTCTCAGCATAAGTACCTGTTGTGAATTCTTACCTGTTGTGAGTGTCTTGGAGTGCTCCACCACCTCTTGTCATTCTCAAAATAGCATTAGCCCAGCTCAGTCACAGCCATTGCAATGGAAAAGTGTGCTGTTGTAAGAAACAGGGTGCCCAAGGCTGGAGCATGCACAGGCTGTCTCCAGCTCTGTTCACCTTGGTACGGAATAATTCAATTGAACAAATACAAATTCAACATTCAATACCCTATGCCTGGTACTGGAAAGGTCAGTGTAGAAGTGTTACATAAACTAACAGCGGATACTATGACTTCCATTCAAGACTCATGGACTTAACTTTCCCCCTTTGGAGAGTACTGTCCAGGAACTGACCCAGCCACCCAGAGCTGCCTTGCCCAGGGTCTCATCCCCTTCTGCAGCACCCCATGCATAATGATCAACTTGAAGCTATAACCCCAAAGAACCATCCCAGCTCAGTAGGGTGGCTGAAGCCTTCAGGGAGACTGTGCTGCAGTAGGACTGTTCCCCGTCCTCAGCCTCCCTTCCTCCCTTTTTGCCTCAGGATTTTTAAAGTACTTCTCAGTAGTCTTCTAGGGGGTTATCCTCTTACTCAAAGTTTGCTTCCTGGGGAATCCATTGTGAAATGGGTGGCGATGGCGAGGAGATCGGATGAGAGAGCGCAGTCTAGCTGTAGAAATAGTTATGAGAGTAAGCCATGACGTGAGGGGTGCCTTGCCCCGGGGATGGAACTCAGGGTTGTGAGAACTGTGGGGGAGAGGCACCACACCGTGTTCTGCACCTCTTCTTCCTCCCTCCCTCCCTTCCCAAGCTGAGCAAGAGTGAGCCCTGCCCTAAGTGGGGGCAAAGATGTTCCCAGCCTAGACAGGATGGTGCAAGACACTCGAAGGGCTGTTCATTCTTTCCTGCTTTGTTTTTCTTTACACTCATGTCATGCCTCCGATTGTCATCTCAAATGGTGGATGGGCTTTCAACAGCTCCCAGCTAAACATTACGTATTCTACCATGGAGCTAAAAGGCCAAATCTCAACTCATGGGTTTTGGAAGATCAATAACCAAGTTGTTCCCAGACTTGCTGGAGTAGGTTTTACATTTATAATGTGAAAAAACAAAAGGCTCGAAGAAGGAAGTTCATCTAAAGATAGCCAGACTGCACCATTAAACCTTTAATTAACCTGATGTCTTTGACTTAAGAAAATCAATGGAGACTTCTTACTTGTAGGAAAGAATAAATTTAATGTTTTATGTTCAAATGTTTGTCCTTTCCTGCCCCCCCACCCGCTTTAGTGTGCAATTTCTTTTGTGGGCCTCAATGAGGCTCATTTCCTTCCAAAAGTTTAAAATTGCACACATATTTTTAAAAATTGAAAATGAGGTAGCTATCTGTGGAACAAGGTTATAAAAGACCTTAAAACAAAAAATAGAAAATCCTCACAAGAAGTAAGATACCTAGGGTTTTGATATTGAAAGCCTTTTATGTGTGTGAAGGGGGTGAGGGGAGTGTAAACATTTTTACATGGATATAATTAGGTTCCAATTTGTTCCTTTAGGAAGTGAGGATTTTTCTATCGAATAGTTTATTTTGTTAGGAGTTCACTGAGCAACTAATATTGCACTGAGCCTTTGTGTCCAAAGGGACACAAAAGAAATATGTACTTCTAATTTAATTAATTTAAATTTATTTAATGCTGCAGACTCATATTCTAGTAATGAGAGACCTGCCTTCCATTTGTCATTCATTTTCTTGATTGCTTCATTTCAGTATATGTGTATGTAAATAGAAGTATCAGGATTGTTAATCTGTACTCCATGGGAAATAACATCGTCAATTGGAGTACAGGGCTTTTGAACAATTTACTTTGCTTTTAGTCAAGACTTGAATCATTTCCAAAGTAACATTAGCATCTCACTCCCTCACCCTTGTCAGTGAGATTGTGTCATACATTTGTAATCACTTGTTGTTAGGTGCCATGGAGTCATGTCCAACTCATAGTGACCCTTATAGGGTTTTCAATGGCTGATTGTTTTGGGATTGCCTTAGGAGTGGATTGCCACATCCTTCTCCCATTTTTGCAGTGCTGGGAATCAAACCTGGGACCTCAGAGACTGCAGAGCATCAGTCTACCAACTGAGCTAAATCCAAGTCCTGTAATGCAGTTAGATTGACAAATTCTATATTCCATCCTGGAATATGAATTCCATATTTGAATCTCCAACCTCTTCAGTAATTTTTAAGTGTGCAATATACAGACTATAATTAATCCATATTGGATTAGGGATTTTTTTTTTTTTTTTGGTGCTGGGAATTGAACCCAGAGCCTTGTGCATGCTAGGCAAGTTCTCTAACACTTATATACATACCCATCCCTGCATTAGACATGTTTATTAAGCAGATTTCCCCTGCCTTGTTAAAAAAAATAAGTATGAGAGATAAGAGATGTGTTAATTTTACCATCTATATGTATTCTATAACATCATGTTGTAAACCTCAAAAATAAGCAATATTTCCAAATATTTGAATCTATTAAAGTTCGCTCTTTGTGCTATATAGTTGTGTGGGTTTTGACGAATCATGTGTCATATACCTACCATTATAGTATCATGCATGGGAGAGGGGCCTGGCAATCCACTCCCAAAGGCAATCCCAAAACAGTCAGCCATTGACAACCCTATGAGGGTCGCCATGAGTCGGATACCGACTTGATGGCACCTAACAACAACCATAGTATCATGCAGAATAGTTTCGCCATTCCAAAAAAATCTCCTGAGGTTCACATATTCATCCTTTGCCACCTCCCAAACTCCTGACAACCACTGATCATTTTAGTATTGGTATGTTGTTATTGTTAGGTGCCTTCATGTTGGTATCTAACTCATAGCAACCCTATGTACAACAGGCAAAACAGTGCTTCTTAGCGCTTAGTGCTTAGCTTAGTGCTTCTCTGCTATTCATAGGGTTTTCAATGGCGTATTGTTTTTTGGGAGTGGGTTGCCAGGTCCTTCTCCCAAGCCTATAGCACCTGGTGTTCCCAAGTGGTATTCCATTCAAGTACTAAGCAGGCCTGGCCTAGCTTAGCTTCCGAAATCTGACAAGATCCGATGCCACAGTGGTATGGCTATAGGCACTATTGCTATTGTTTTCCTTTTTCCTGAATATCCTACAGTTTTAATCATATAGTAGATAGTATTTTAGAATAGCTTATTTCACTTAGCAATATGTATTTAAGATTCATCTATGACTTCCTGTGGCTTGGTAACTCATTCATTTGTATTCTATTATATGGATTTATGATAGGTTTATCCATGTAAAATTTACATCATTTCATATGTCCACATACCAGACTGCAGATAAGTTATAAAATCAGCATATTATGTTGTTACGCCACAGTTCATTAATCTATTCTACATTTATTAAAGGACTTCTTGGTGGCCTTCTGTTATTGATTATGAACACAGATGCTATGAAGATGCAGGCAGGTTTTTGTACAGACAGAAGTTTTCATATCATTTCAGTAAAACCCTAAAAGTATGATTAATGGATTACACAGTAAGACTGTGTTTATCTTTATGAGAAATTGCCAAACTTTCTTCCAAAGTGGCTGTATCACTTTGCATATTGACCAGTCATGAATGAGAGTTCCTCTTTGTCCAAATTGTTAGCAGTAATTGGAATGCAAGTTTTGTATATTTCATTTTGTTTTTTCATTAAGCAATTCTTTTTTTTCTTTCTTTCTTTCTTTTTTTTTTTTTTTTTTTTTTTTTTTACTTTTGAGACAGAGTCTTACTAAATTATACAGACTGCCTCTGCTCTTGAACTTGGGATCCTCCTGTCTCTACCTCTGGAGTCACTGGCATTACAAGCATGTGCCACCATGCCCAGCTTCATTAAGCAATTCTAATAGGTATGTTTTGATATATCATCATTGTTCAATTCATAACCCCATAATGATAAATAATAATGAACAGTTTTCATATGTTCACTTGCCATCTGTATATCATATTTGGGGAGGTTTGTATTAAGATATTCTGATCTGACCAAATTTCCAACTCTGTATATCTCCTTTGCTTGTTATTGTGGATCTTGTCTGATTCTATTGTTGGTAAAACTGCAAAACTCTTGATGACCTTTGAGAAGGTTATGAACCTAATTAGAATGATGGGTAGAAAAAGCCTGTTTATAACTTACTGGCCTGATGAGGAGAATGGATGCTGAACTTATTTCTGGAGTCCAGGGGTAAAGAGGACATAGAGGTAATTTAGGTGAGACTTAGAAATATCTCTCAGGGAGCCCAATGCTTTCTTAGTCTCTTTCATTGTTGGATTCTATGACATTTGTGTTCCTACTTGTCAGTGGCGGATTACATATGTTCTCATGGTCAGGAGACTCCTTCTGGGAGCCTGTCATCCTCACGGAAGACCTAAGGAAGCCCTAGAACTTGAACCATCTCTGTGGGAAGACTCCCAGTATTTGGCCCAAGGACCAATCTTTCCTTCATATTGGTGGCCATTCTGGTGTTTGTCAGATACTCAGTTCTTGGTGATTGTGACTTGGTGGATTGACTTGCTTAAAATCTAAGAGGACTGTTCACATTCTCTGGCAGTGATGAGGCTTTGGCTCTGTCTAGAATGTAGCTTGGGTGGCGAAGAAACTTGGCATGCTGCTTCGCTGGGAGTTGTAAACAACAATTAAATGGACTTGTGCTTCCTGATTCTGCTGTTTCCTTTCCCCCTTTCAAAATATGTGAAGGAATTTTAGCTCTGGGTAATAAATGACAAGAATCATAGCACTCTGCATTTAAAGCAAATGAGCTCAATGAGGGTATACAATTCTTGCAATTACAAGTTTACTGTTTTGCATTTATTCACAATAGAAGAAGGAAACAAGGAGGCACAGTCTTCTTGTGCGTACTGAAAGCTGGGAGCTCATAAAAAACTTTGTGGGGCCTTTGGGTGTCAGATTATTTGGAACCCAGGCAGTGTTTAGCCTTCGACTGATTACCTGGCTCTGGGCAAAACATTCGTGTCTCTGAGCACTGCTCCCTTTGTTGAAAATGAGTAAGTGGAGGCAAGCAACATCTAATTTACTTTTAGATGCAAAGCGAGAGCAGAAATGCCAGTGGTAGGGCACTTATGAGATTTGTGTTGACTCCAGTCAGCCACCAGGGGGCACCCAAGAGCCCAGCTACCAAGTAGCCCTGCGGCTCAGTGTTTGTAAATCACATTTCTATAAATGGAACCATCCTCTCCTATTGGCATAATTTCAGAGATGTGTTCCCTGAAGAAAACAGTGGCTCTTAGAACAAAAAATGATCCTCAAAGATACCCACCGTTCCAACAGCAGTATTTAAAGGCCACATACTTAATAATACCTCTTTGATATTATTCCACCTTGCATTAAATTGGATTTGTAGTAAGGCTGCATTTTATGTCTGTGGAAAGAGTTTAATCTCTTTTGGTTATGGGTGTTTTTATATCTTCCTTCATTTTTATGGAAATATGGAATTGTCACTTTTTAATAATACCTGGTCATGGGAGAAGGGCCTGGCAATCCACTCCCAAGGCAATCCCAAAACAGTCAGCTATTGAAAATCCTATGAGGGTTGCTATGAGTCGGATATCGACTCGACAGCACCTAACAACAACAACAACAACAATAATACCTGGTCAGTATACCACATTTCCTGTCCCATTACTTTTTTTTAATCCAAGAAACAATGCATATAATCACAGAATGACTGGTCTGGAAAATTCCTCAGAGATTATTGAGCTCCCTTGCACTGATGAGGAAACCAAAGTGAGGCAGATAAAATTATTTGCACAAAGTCATTCAAATAACCACATATGGTCATTCCTAAGGCCAGTAGTAAGAAACTGGAGTCCATTCAGAGTCACACTAATCAAAGATGCATACAGTAGGGTGGAATTATCCATCAGAGGGAGCAAACTGATGGATAAATGACTGGGAGATTGAGGAAAATCTAATCAGCCAGGTGACCAGTGTTTTTCAGGACAGAACAATGACTGTAATTAAGGGGAAATATAATGAGTTACATGCAGATAAAAACAGATGGAAGGAAGAAGGGAATGGTCATGGTAGAGCTAGGTAAGCCAGGAGCTAGATGTTGAATGTGTGGAGACTAGATTTTAGTGGCAAAAAATCACTCTTACTTTAGGTCACAGGCAGTCCATGAGTTTTCCTAATGGCCTTAATGATATGATGCACAAACACTGTCCATCTTTTTTTCTCTGACTACATACTTTCCCACTATTTCCATCTGTTGCCATATTGCTGAGGGAGCTGGGCTGATCACCTCCCTTTTAGACCATCTGGACTCTTTCCCATTTATGGTATTGTCAAAAGCAAGGGCAACAAACCAATTACTGCAGAAGAAATTGATGAAAAGACCTTTATCTTCGAGAGAGGATTCTAAAAATCAGTGGAACTAGGACCCAGGTTTCCAATGCTTCCAGGGTGAGAGTCTAGCCTAATATTGGCCTTATTTGACAGGCATACTTCTCAGTTGGTTCCCTGTACAACCTTCAGAATGAAGCAAGAAGGGCAAGTCCTCGCTCTCGTCCTCTGAGGATGAGGTGACATAAAGATTTGTCACCCTGGGCTATGGTGAGGTCCGCAGATTCTTTGTTTCATCCAGGGTTACTGTTTTTAGAGGTATTATTCAAAATGACCCTCAGATACCTCCACACTGGCCAGTCCACTCCTGTCAATAGAATTATCCTTCTGGTTGCTCATGAATGAGGGCATGGGATAGGGTGGTGATAAAATCAGCTACTTATAAGTGGTCAGGCAGCAGAAAAGTTCAGATAGTTTGAGCATTAGCTTCTCAGATGCTGTGTTGTTACTGTTGTTAAGTGCCATTGAGTTGGGTCTAAATCATAGCAACCTCATGAGGTTTTCAATGGCTGATTGTTTCAGGATTGCTTTGGGAGTGGATTGCCATGTCCTTCTCCCATTTTTGTGGTGCTGGGGAACAAACCCAGGTCCTTAGGGAAGGCAGAGCATCACTCTCCCAACTGAGCTAAACCCCAGCCCCTCAGATGCTATAGGAGGCAAGAAATTAAGACGAGTGAAGGGATAGAATATTAACCTGTACTTGAAGCAGAAACAACCTATTTTTGCTTTCTGTTTTTCCTCAGTATCCCTCCAGTATCTCCTTGTGCTGGGACCACGGGGATATTCATGAGCCCCGGGGCACATTGGACCTGCTGTCCCTGAGACATAGTACTGCCATTACCAAGTTCAGTGGGTGCTTAGCATTTGAATCACAGCTTTCAGATGGAAGCACAGCAACCTTTTGATGTTGTGGGCTTCTGAGTGAGAAGAGGGTACTGTAGATGGAGGGCTAAACATTCTAGTGATTAGAACAGCGTCAGCCCCACTGGAAGGTAGCAAACTAGCTTGTGGACTGTGGCATGGCTCACCCAGGCTTAATTGATGTGAGTGAGCCTTCCCATGTCAGGTATCCTGAGGCTTTGGCCATGCTGGGGCTCAGACCGTGGATTGTGGTCCATCCACTTAGGGAAGCCTTGCCATAGTCCAGCTACAGCTAGGATCCAGGGTTTCCCGAAGGCGGGTTGAGGAGTCGGCGATTACGGGTAACAGCACACACAACAGCTCGGAGGCAGTGTGAATCTGTTCCGTTTATTATTCGGATAGCTCAGCTTTTTATACAGTCTTTTTTAGGCTTAGGTCAAGCAAGTAGTAAGAATACGTGCAGTTTTACACATACCTAATAGTCATAATAGCCCATGGTTTAAAGCATAAACTTTTCTATGTTAAGATAACAAGCACCTGGAAGGTCTGTCTCTTCCCAGGCTTTTCATAAATGATAAGCTATAATAGGGTATTTTGGACTCTATCCTTATTTATCATTTTAACCCCTTATATGTTTCTATGTAAGGCAGTGGAGGGTCAGGCTGACCAGAACAGCAGCCTTTACTTTTTTTCTCTAGCTGGGAACCAAGGTTTGCCTTAGATAAGCACCTCTCTGTGTTAAAATTGTCAAGGAGGCTTTTGTACTGGGGGAACAGGCCTGTGTATTCTTTTGATTGTTTTATATTTTCTCTGTAAACCTTAGCTATCATAGGTGGGGCCACTTTAGTCCAAGTAGGGGTAACAATTCAGCCTGTTGCAGCTGAAGCATAAATCACTTAAAGTTTGAGTTCCAGGGTGGAAGTTGCTGGTCAGCTTTAACTAAAATATTGTCCACATAACCTTTACAATTAGAGGTCATTACTTCTAACTCATTTATAAATTCCCTCAGTTGTGTCATTCTTTCAGCATTTGTTTCATTAGAGTTTAATACAATATTAGTTATGAGTATTGGTCCTAAACATAAAATAATCATAATAATTAGAAGCAGTAATCCTGTTCTAGAAAGCAAAAAGCACATTTTCCTTTTCTTCATCCCCATCCATTTTTTGGAAGATGAGTTCTTTGAACCTCTCTTCCCCATATCTGGTCCTTATCAGACAATATGGTTAGAAATGGCTGTGGCAAAGCCTCTTAGTAGAGAGACCCCTCCTGCTCTTCAGAAGATCTCTCACCTCTCTTTTGACTTCTCCTTCAGGTATTGTCTGTCTAATTCCCCTATATACCTGCCTATTCACTCCTGTGCCTACCCACTTACACAGGCGAATTGATTCCTACATCTAACTTTCGATGGCATCCATTCTAATTGCTTCCCTCTTGTGGCTGCACCACCAGAAGTGCTTCTAAGACTCCATGTGTGGATTTCTATTGCAGCTTGGCACTTTGTGTCTTGCTCATCTTCAGTAATTGTTAATTGAATAAAATGAATTAAGATCAGGCAAAGAACAAAATCAGACAGGCAAAACTTGGGCTAAAGAGCTGGTGGATATATAGTTCTTACATAAGCAAAAGCTTTACCCTCCAGAGGAGAGAAAAAGAGACAAAGAAGGAACAACAACAGTTCTGACTTCGTATGAGTTGTCTCTTGATTGATTGATTGATTTGGTTTGAGTTTGAAGATGATATATGCCTCAGTGTAGATTTTTGATATTTATCCTTCATGGTATTTTCCAGGCTTCTTGGTTCTCTGGTTAATTGTTATTCGTTTGGGAAAGTTCTTGGCTATTATTATTTCAATTATTTCTTCTGTTATATATATATATATTTTCTGTACGGTCTAAGTTTCTGGAACATCTAAATGATCAAAGACTTTTTGTCTTGCTTATTGTACAGCAGAAGAAGGTACTTTGTTAAAAGATCAGAAATAAGTGAAGATTAAAATAGCCAGGTGGTAACATGTCCAAATAACAGCATGATTAGTGATTCTATTACTGGAGAAAGGGGCTGTTAGCCATACTTTAGTATGCATTCCCTGCGACAATGTAATACTAAAGATAGTATTTTATTCAAAATGGTTCTAGTATTCATAAGCTTAATAAACCAGTAAAGTGAAACCTGAACATGCTTCAAATTAGAAATCCATAACCACTCTGAAACATGAGTAAAATGTCAACATGAAAATATACATTTGACACAAGCATTATATTTGTGATATAAAATATTAGCCACACTCAGTCTGCAGCATCCTTCTATTTCATTCCTCAGTCAATGCGGTTTTTATCTCCTGGCTGAAATGCCTCTGCCATTAATATATATCTTCCTCTAATCTTAGTGAGTCTGCAGCTGTACCACTGTGGCATCTGATCTGGTCAGATCTCGGAAGCTAAGTAGGGTCAGACCTGGTTAGTAGTTGGATGGGTGACCGCCTGGGAACACCAGATGCTGTAGGCTTGGGAAAAGGACCTGACAACCCACTCCCCCCCAAAAAACAATTGTTGTTGTTGTTAGGTGCCGTCGAGTCGGTATCCGACTCATAGCGACCCTCTGTACAACAGGGGAAACACTATCGTCAGTGCTTCTCTGCTGTTCATAGGGTTTTCAATGGCAGATTGATTTTTGGGAGGGGGTTGCCAGGTCCTTCTCCCAAGCCTACAGCTTCTGGTGTTCCCAGGCGGTCTCCCATCCAGGTAC
>VMDO01035034.1:0-16436 GCA_007922755.1 Pedetes capensis
AAGCTAGGAGCTCCTATGTTTGGGGCATAGATATTAAGGAGCGTTATTGATTCTTGATCGATTGTTCCTTGTATTAAAATGTAGTGACCATCCTTATCTCTTCTAATTAGTTTTGGAGTGAAATTTATTCTATCTGAAATTAAAATTGCCACACCTGCTTTCTTTTGTTCCCCCCCTGCTAGGTATACATTTTTCCAGCTCTTAACTCTCGGTTTATTCCCATCTTTGTTGGTTAGATGAGTTTCTGGAATACTGCATATTGATGGTTTGTGTTTTTTCATCCATTTAGCCAATCTCTGTCTCTTAATTGGTGAGTTAAGACCATTTACATTAATAGAGATTATTGAGGAACATTTATTGTCATTTATCCAATCATTACCTGTTACTGATTTATGATTCATGTTTGCTTTGGACCTTTCTTGTGTTGGACTCATCTCAGTTAACTGGTTCTTTGATTTCCTTTGTAGGGTTGTCTTAACTCTCCTGGATGTGGTAATTGATTTATTATCCTCTCCAGTGCTGGTTTGGTTGTTGCATAGCGTTTAAAAGCTTAATGTCATTAAATATCTTATATTCCTCATCTATAATCAACCATAATTTTGCTGGATATATTAGTCTAGGCTGGAGATTGTTTTTTCTTAGTATTTGAATCACCTGTGGCCATTCCTTTCTAGCTTTCAGTGTTGATATGGAAAAGTCTGCAGTAATTTTTATTGGCGGTTTTTTATAAGTAATAAGGGACTTCGGTCTTGCTGCTTGCAGGATGGCGTCTCTGGTATCTAGTGATAGAAATGGAGCTACGATTTGTCTCGAAGATGATCTATTTAAATCAGCCTTCCTGGGTGTCCTGTAAGTCTCAGTGGTGTATGTATCCATTTCCTTTGCTATCTTTGGGAAATTTTCCTTGAGGATATCATTTACTAGGTTGTGAAGGCCTCCAGTGATTCTTTCTTCTCGTTCAGGAATACCCATGATTCTTATATTCCTTGTTTTCACTCTATCAGGGTTCTCTTGGAAATCTTTTTTTAAAACTTTTATCATTGATTCCATTTCTAATTGCTTGTGTTTCAGCTCGTTTATGTCATCTTCTGCCTCAGAGATCCTTTGCTCTGATTCATCCAGTCTTGAAGAGAAGGATTCTTTAGCCGTGTTCAATTCTGATAATTTGGATTGAGTATCAAGCAAAGTGGCTTGATATTTCTTAATCATTTCTAACTGGGATGACAGAGCAGCTTCCAAATTAGAAACCTTTCTTTCAATTATCTCCAGTGTATTTTTAGTATTTGTCTTTATTTCTCTTAGCATGTTTATAACCATGACTCTGAACTCCGACTCAGAGATCTCTAGTAATTGCGAGTCATTTGTGTTTATATGATCTGTGGAGCCTTCAGCTCCATCCTGCCCCCTTGTGGTTTTTGTGATTTTATTTGATTTTCCCATAGTGCAGTCTGGAAAACAGAATCTGCCAGTCTGACTCCAGGCGAGGTAAGGGTTAGGGAGGTGATAGATTCCATTTCTCTTCTGTGGGGTGAGAAAAAGGGGGGAATCTGGTGATAGAAGAGGTGGAAGGAGGAGGTAGAGGACAGAGCTTAATAGAAATTCCTGTCAAAGTTAATATTAAGGTTGAGATTTAAGGGATAAATTATTAGAACAATGACACATATATAGCTTAAGAAATAGAGGAGGAGGGTAGAAAAAGGGAAGGGAGTAAAAGAAGAAAGGAAGAAAAATAGGGAAGAAAAAGAGAAAAATAAAAAGAAAAAAAAGAAAGAAAGAAAGAAAAGAAAGAAAGGGAAAAAAAAGAGGCAAATCTCACATATGCACTCTCCCAAACACTAATAAAAACACTTGTAGTCAGGTGCGGTGGTGCACACCTGCAATCCCAGCGGCTTGGGGGTTGGAGGTAGGAGGGATGGAAGCCTGATTTCTGTGCAACCCTATTAGATGCTGTCTCAAAGAGCAAAGAAAATAAAAGGGGTCCTGGGGTGCAGCGTGGCAGTCCAGCACATACCAGACAAGCAGGCACAGATCCCTGAATTCAAACCCCCATAGAAGGAAAAAAATATATAGTTCTAATAAAATTAAGATAAAAATTTTAAAAAAGTAAAATACAAAGAAAAAATAGAAAAGAATATAGAATTCCAGACCTCACGCATAGCCTCTCCCCCATACATGTAACAACTCTTGTAGTCAGGTGCAGTGAAGGATTCCTGGAATCCCTGTGACTTGCGGCATGGGGGCAGGAGGGTCTCAAGCCCAAAATCTGTGCAGCCCAGCAAGAGCCTATCTCAAAAAGCAAAAAAATGTATGGGCTGGGGCCACAGAGTGTCAGTCCAGCTTCCACAAAGGAAGCAGGCTCAAGACCCTGTTAACAGTGAAAACAGATTATCTTGAGGATGGAGTCTGAACTAATTATTACACCCAGTTCGACCAAGTGGATTCGATAATGCAGGGTGCAATGTTCCCAATAGAGCTCAGGGTGGCAGTATTTCCACACAATCCACAGTAACCATTGGTCTCATTGGGTCCATATAGCCAAGCTCTTCATAACAATCTGGACTTAATTGGGGTCCTGAGTGCCCAAAGAGACTGTTCCACGAAACACTCCGCGACTACTGTAGTGTTCGAGAGGCAGTGGAACCTGTGGGGTCTTCCCTGAAGTTCTCCCTGTCCCACGTAGATCGGGCGCCAATTCCCCAAATCAGAGAGTTCGTCCCACAGCCTTGTCATGTTCTGCGGTCACGCTCGGAACTTCTCCGCCCGCCATCTGCGAGCTGCGCAGCCAGTTTCTGCCGAAAAGGAGCTCCCTGGCCGTGCGCAACTTAGCCGCCTCCACAAGCCCCAGACCTCTCCGCAGCACAGTGGGGTGATTTGGGGTCATCTCTGATGTGTCTGGGATCCGGGTATATGTGTGCCCAAATTTCTGTGGAGTTCGCCACCGTAGGCCTGACCCGCCGCAACAGAAGGGAGGGAGCCGTGTCTCAGCTCTAGACGCAGATCGCTGGCACCGGCTTCCCCTGTTTGCTCCGTGGCCGCTATGGAGGGCGTTTGTGTGCCCCCTCACGGTGACTCACCTAGGAACTGCAGTCTGTGTCCCATAGGCGTGGTGAGAGTGTGCTGCCAAGGTTGACTCCGTGTTGGGTCTAGGCCCGTGGGTGCGTGTGCGCGAAATCCCCTCCAAGTCTCTGGGATTCTATCCGCTCCCTGTGTGATGGCGAAATGGTGGCGGTCCCGCTGCTGGCCACTGTGTAGCTCCTCTGAAGCCTAATCCTTGATTTCAGTGTACGCCTAGTTTCATTCTCTATCTCTCAAACTAAATTATCTCTGTTTCTATTTATTCAATATGATTTTTAAACCTCTAATCGAGGCTTCTTATTGCTCTGGAACAGAAGGTGTGTGTTATCTGTCCGCCATCTTGACTTCCATGAATCGCAAAAGATTTCTTTAGAGTATTGACAAGTAAAAATGTCACATTGAAGATGAAGGTGTGCCTGACTCATGTCGTGGTATTTTCAGTTGAATCATATGGTTGTGAAACCTGGACATTGAACAGGGAGACAGGAAAAGAATTGGGGCTTTTGAATTATAGTGCTGTAGATATCTATTGAATATACTATGGACTGCCAAAAGAACTAACAGATCTGTCCTAGAAGAAGCACAACCAGAGGACTCCTTTGATGCAAGGATGGCCACACTGCATCTTACATATTTTGAACATGTAGTCAGGCGATACCAATCCCTGGAGAAAGACATGTTTGGGAGAGTGGCAGGTCCATGAACAAAAGGAACACCCTCCACCAGATGAATTGACACAGTTTCTGCAACAATGGACTTAAATATAAATAAGATCATGTGCCTGGCCCAGAGTCAGGAAGTGTTTCGATCTGCTGTACATAGGGTCACTATGAGTCGGACTCCACTGGATGGCACCTAACAACAGCAACAAACATAATTTTTATTAGCTTAAAATTTACCTTTAATTAGCTATATTTGTAAACAGTAGAATAATGGCCTTCCAAATATGTCTATATCCTAATTCCTAGAATCTGTGACACATGATTATTTTATATGGTCAAGAGTAATTAAGGTGGAAGACGGAATTAAGATTTCTTAATTAGAGCCAAGCACCATGGCATACAATTGTAATTACAGCAATTTGGGAGGCTGAGGCAGGTAGATTGGGATTTTGAGCCCATAGGCAGCCTGCACAATTTAATGAGTCCCTATGTCAAAATTTAAAAAGGAAAAATAAAGGGGTGCTGCAGCATAGTGGAAGAGCACTTGCCTAGCATGCGTGAGGCCCAAGTCTAAAAAAAAGAGAAAAGTTTGTTTAGTCAAGCTGAGCTTAAAATCAATTATTCAAGATGATCCTTGTGAGTTCACTGTAATGTCAAGGGTTTTTAAAAGTAGAAGTGTCAAAATATTCAGTGTTAGGATGACACTATGTGAAACTCAATTGGCCATCCCTGGGTTTGAAGATAGATGAAGTCCATAAACTAAGGAATGCTGACAGCCTTTAGGTGATGGAAAAGTCAAGAAAACAAACTTTTATGTAGACCCTCCAGAATGAATACAGCCTTGATGATATCTTAGTTTTAGCCAGGTAAAATCTACTTGGCCTTCAGATCTCAAGAAGTATAAGATAACTTATGTTGGCTTTTGCCAGTGAATTTGTGATTAATTTATTATTCCAGCAATAGGAAACTAGTTCTTTTCTTTTTAAGAAAAAGTAAATAAGAAATTTTTACATTTTCAAGTACTATCTATAATTTTGCTTAAAGTGAAAAAATATAATAATTGTTATTACCTTCCACATCCAAATAGTGTGAATTAATTTTAAAAAAGTGAATTCCAAAGTTTTGGATTTAAAACTTGCCTGCCTGGAATTTCAATATAGCTCAGAGTTAGATGCTTGCTTAGCATGCTCAAGGCCTTGGATCCTATCCCCAGCACAGCAACAAAAATAAATAAATAAATAAGCAAATAAATAAATTAGCAAAATGAAATCTTGCCTTACCATGTCACAGGATTCACACCTGTCATAATCTGTTATTATATTTTTAAAATGATGCAATAGGAGGTCCTACTTCACAAGAATCAAATGAGATAATACATGCAAAGTGCCTCACACATACTAAATATCAATGAAAGCAATTATTATTATCATTAACTATTATATGCAATCAACTATTTATCCTTTTAATGTATCAAAATATGTTTCATACTCTATCATAGGTGTAGATCCTTATTGCTTATCACTGGAACTCTGGACGTGATAGCCCACAAAGATTAAAACATAAATATCATGGCTACGTTCAAGATTCCCCTGTGACCTGCTAGTATATACATAGTTTTCCTTTTGTCAATTCTGAAAAAATCAGCAACATGGAATTGCTTTTTGCATATGGTTAGAATTTACCCATATTGTTTCACTATCTTTTACTCAGTTTTCAAGATAATCCTCCATATTTATTTTCTCACTAGTATTTTCTTAGATTCTCTGAGCCCCATTATCTTTGTTCAAAGACTCCCATGTGAAGTAAAACAGGAATCTTTGTAATAAGGAAATTGTCTACCAAAATGCCCACAAGGATGTAGCTTCTTTGTACACTAGACAGAGCTTCATTCCTTTAAATGCTTAATTATTTTTATTATTATTTCTCAGCCTAGTTTGATTTCTAATTAGATTTTATTCACTTCAAGATATTATTGATTGCTGGAAAAAATTTTACAACAAAATGTATCTGAACATACTGTTGCTTAGAGTAGATATGTCTACATTCCATCCATGGTTTTGTGTGTCTTATGTTATTACTTTTCAATGTGAGATTGGTGTGAACTTCCATACAGAGTCAGGAAAACAAACCTGAAAACTCAAGGTTTAGATCATTCCCTACTCAAGACAGCCTAGAAACAATTTATGAAGCCATGTTGTCAATCAATGAGTGAAAGTTCTCACCAAGATGTGCTCACCAAGATGTGCTTGATAAAGGATCTGGTCAAAAATGGTAGACACAAGATAACTAGAAAGATGATGAAGCATTATTTCATCCTGAAAGACTTCCCCAAGAAAGTGATATTTGAGTTTAGATTTTAAGAAGAAATATGAATTTCATATTCCTCCTTAGGAGTTTCATAAGGAGTGAAGAAAAATAATTTCAACCAGAGAGAACATGAACTGTCTTTTAAGCAACATGGAAGAGAGAGCAACTGTTGAACTAAAACTAGTGTGAATTGGGCATGTAGAAGAGAGAATGGTAGCTGTAATCTAAGCTACTTGGGAGGCTGAGGCAGGAGGATCACAGGTTGATGGCCAGAAATAGCCTGCGCAACTTAGTGAGACTTTGTCTCAAAATAAAAATAAAAAAGGGTCTGGGTGTGCAACTCAGTGGTAGAACACTGGCTAGTACAAGGCCCTGTGTTCAATTCCTAGAATCAGAAAGAGAGAGAGGGAGTGATGGTACAAGAGGGAGCTGTAAAGCTGGATGAACAGCTAGGATTTTATTCTTTACCCTTCAAATGTTCATCCTTTGATTTTTCTCTGATGCACACTGTCTTCTATCTTGCTCCTTGCACATGGTTACTTCCATTGGGAATAACCGTGCTGAGCCACTAAAGCTATTTATCCTGGAGAATCAGTCAAGATCCCTCTTTGAGCTTTATTTAACAATTCCATATCACTTTCCATACAACTAGAACACTGAAGCCTTGAAGCAAAGAGCTGAATTCCATTTATCTTTGTATGTCTAAGCACCTAGCACCATTTCTAGTGCAGTTTTATCAAAAGTATTTATTGAGTACTTTGGAAAGCTACCAAAGTAGAGACAATGAGAAATACAAAATTGTGTCAACACTACTTTAAGAAACTTGATATCTATTACATTAAACAATGCATGATGAAGAACAGCTGGGTTCAGACTTTGCTGAGGCCAGATGTGCACAGAGATGACAGGCACAAGAGCTTCTTTTGACTAACACTTTGAGGGAAAATAAATATTAAGGTGTAACAAATACGTTACACTTTCCAAAAACTTATGTTCATTTTATGTGTCCTCTCTTTTCTTCTTTTAATACTTATGTGTTCAGTTAGCAACATAAGAGAAACGTAACAAATCTATGGAGAAACCAGACAAAATTTAAGAATTCTGTTAACACTCTTCAACCATGAAGACATTATATATTGGAATATTTAATTAAAATGTTATATTTTATCAGGTTTCTTTCTTCTTTATATTAAATAATTCATTTTTTAATTTTTAAGTAAAAATTGCATATAGTTATGATACACATGTTTTGATGTACTTAACTACTTTGGATGGCTAACTCAGGTCATTTCACATATCAGATATCTCACATATATATCTTTATTTATTGTAAGAACACTTAAAATCTATTGTCTTTGAAGTTTTCAGAATACAATGTATTGTTACTGACTGTAGTTACCATTATGTCCAATAGACCTCTTTAGCTATTCTTTCCAACTAAAATTTACTATCCTTTGACACATTAGTTTGAATAGCTTTTTCCTTTTTAATTATGTATTTCCTATCTGTTCCTTTCTTGTATTTTGTACTTTTATATACATTTTCAATGCAGCCTACTTTAAATTTATATCTTCATTTCTATCTGAAGGTTATTGTTGACACTGCAGCAACAAAACCAATAATGAAAACACATCACAGCGCCCTTTTGATAACATTCATTGAGTTTATTTTTACTTGATGGGATGATATTTTGCTGTTAACACACTCAAAATCTCACAGTTAAGGACCTTAAATTTCCAATTTTAGCTTTGTCCAAGTCTATTAACACCATTCCTTTTATTTAGCATCCTTGGATTTTTCCTTTCTCATGAAAACTCTGGATTTTGTATCTTGATTGAATAGATGCAGAATATATGATAATTATGGAATCTTATGGGGCAGAATGGGGTTGGGATTTAGCTCAGTTGGTAGAGTGCTGCGCTGCAGTCTCTGAGGTCCCGAGTTCAATTCCCAGCACCGCAAAAATGGGAGAAGGACCTGGCAATCCACTTCCAAGGCAATCCCAAAACAGTCAGCCATCAAAAACCCTGTGAGGGTCACTATGAGTCGCATACCGACTGGACAGCACCTAACAACAACAACAACATGGGGCAGAAATGATATGTACCATATATTCTTGAACAAGATACAGACTAGAGCTAGCTCTCTCAACCATGAATCCAGTCAGTACCTGATACTAATCCACACCTGATTGCATCGTCTTTTAAAACTGATTGAAGGGTGAGGATTAGATTCTAGAATACACAGTGTATCTCCAAGCATATTCCCACATTTTCCAACATGTGCTAGAGAACACTAGGCAACATGACAAACTGTGTAAAAGTGTTGTATGTCTTAATAAGTTTGGGAAACATTATCATAGCTCTTTGTTGAAGAGATTATTTTTATGTTAATTTTAAAGCTTTTACAATCCCATAGTAAAGAAATTTTACCAAAGACATACTTTCAGTAACATCTATGGAACTAAAATTATATGAGCACTTTGGGAAATGCTAATCTGGTAAATTCTTTACACTTTAATGGAAGGAATCAAATGAAACCTGAATTAGTAATGACATAGTGCAATCACACTAAGATAGTTACTGGCAGAACTGGGAGTACAGTTCAGCTGTTTTCTCTCTCTGTCTTGACTATAAATCTTATGTTCTTTAAGAAGAAGACAGTTTGGTATGCATGAAACAATCCATGGAGTCCCTAAATTACTAAGACACTATATACAAAACAGATGGCTGAGCTAATGCTGTGAATTAACTAAGCTTATGTTTAATATCACTTTTGATAACTTGAAAATATATCAGTGAAAAGCATTTTTATTGGCATTTAAGAAAAATAGTAAAATATCCACCTGTAAAACCAGATGAGGCTTATGGTGTATTCTCAGTTTGCCTGTAATAAGTAATTTGAAATTAAGTTCTAAATGAGAAGATAAGTCAAATAGTTCTTATAATGAAGATATATTTCAGTAAGGGATTTGTCAGGGATTTTACCTGAAGAAGAAATGAATAAATACTATGGGGATATTTGCATAATTTGTTGTATTTCCCTAAAATACTTTTAAGTTAAGAATTGAGGAAAACTCAGAATTTTTAAAATACTTTTCTTGATCCTATCCCTTCTGGTGCTTTTATTAGTAACCAGGGATAAAATATAGTAGGCCAATTATAAAAATTACTGACGGAGTAAGCTTAGAGAAATTGTGAAGAACATAGAAATCAGAATGCAGGTTTAAAAATATTGTTGAATGTAACATCTCACCTTGTGTTGAAAATCGTGTTGAATCTAACATGTTGAAGTCCATCAAGTATAAAAATAAGATTCTGTTGATGAGTAGAAACTACAGGACACAAAGAAACCAAGTGCAGTATCTGTTAAGTCCAGAATGAAGAAGCACATGTACCAATCTCGGTCAAGTTGGAGTACAAAAGTGGGACGAAGGTCACCTAATGTATTGCACTTCTAGCATTCAAGGGTGATGGGAGTTAAGAGGAAAAGGGGGGAAGCAGCATTGTGTAATGAAAAAAAAGCAGACGTTAGACTAGGGAGCCCAGATTTGGGAGTACATGTTCAAATCACTGTTCCATTACTTAGCAGTATTTGGTCTTAAGAAAGTTCCTTTCCATATCTTTAAAGTAGAAACATTAACAGCTACCTTAAAAAGTTCTCATCTTTTTCTTTCTCTTTGTTCTCTTCTCCCTTTTCTACCTGCATCTATTTCTTTTACTTTTGCTCTGTCATACTTTCTCTTTTCCTTCTTCCTTTCACTTTCTCCTCCTCTTTGCTTTATATTTTCTCTGAGTTTTCTTTCAAAGTGTTATTTTCCTATTATTTCCACATAAACCTAGTCTCCCAACATTCCACTTAGGTGTTGTCCAAGAACTGTGGGCTCCAGGTGGCAGCTCTGTTTGCCTATTATTTTTGTGGTTAAGTGCTCATCATCATATTCCAGAAACATTCATATTGATAAAGCTTGTTTCAGAATTTGCAGTTCCACTGCTTCTTTAGTGGAACAGTTTGTGGTAAAATGGGATGAGTGAAAGGCAACTATTCAGGTCATTATGAATACTATAACAATTTTTATGACATTGAGAAAATACCCATCTATACAAACTTTCTAAGTATTTCAATGTAATTGAATGGGAACTCAGTTACCCTTGAGAATATATTATATTGTTAATTATTAACAGATATCAACTAAAGAAAATATCTCCTAAGATTAAAACATTTAACCATTTCTGGATGAAATTGATTGTGAGATTATGTGTGTCTCCATGCAGATTTTTAGGATCTGTGCTTACATGAGCATTTTCACAAATGAGAGAGATCATTGAGATTTCTTTATAGTATAACAACATTTACATTTAGGTAGAGGATTATTAGCTTTACCAAATGAAATGTTGTTTTTGTTGTTATTAGAGGCCACCTAGTCGTGTCCAATTTATAGCGACCGTCATAGGATTTTCAATGGCTGATTGTTTTGGGATTGCTTTGGGAGTGGATTGCCACATTCTTCGCCCATGTTGTTTTTAAATATTCCTAAATACTACCATAGGTAGCAGTGAACATATATCTTTAAAGTCTCAAGACTTATTTATTTTACAGTTTTATTTGTATATTTAAAATTAAATTTATGTTAACTGATAAATAAAATATAAAATTGTACATATTAAGGGGTACAATGTGATATTTTTGATAGAAATATGCATGTGTAATGTTTAAATCAGATTAATGTATTGCCTTCTCAAACACCTCTCATTCCTTCGATGTAAAAACATTCAAACACTGTTATTTTGCTTTTTGAAGTCTGCCTTGTTACCTTTAGGCACCCCATTGTGCAACAGCAGACCCAAACTTCTTACTCCTATGTTATTCCTATCTAATTAAAACTTAGTACACATTACACCCTTAGTACCCAAACATTCCTTCCCTCTTTTCTCTCAAACGCTGGTAATCACCACTCCATTCTCAACTTCTACGAGGTTAACTTTTCAGATTTTACGTAAGAGTGGGATCATATATGTAGCTAGTGATGTTACATGTATAATTTATTTTTCTGTGCCTAGCTTATTTCACTTCATATATGGTGATCTTCAATTTTGATCCATGTTGTAACAAATGTCAGAATTTCATGCTTTTTTATGTCTGAGTACTCTTCCATTGTGTATTCAGACATATACATTCTTTTAAAGTTTGAGAAAAATTATCTGGAAAATCCTGGCCCTAAGTCCATTACAAGATATAAGTCCTTTGAGAACTTTTTCTGATCCTTCTAGATTGCCTTGTTTATTTAGGTCTATTCTTCTAATCTTTCCCAAATATATTAGTTATAAATTATACTTAAACATAAAATTTTTCATTAAAATTAAAATTTCTTTTGGTCATTTTTTACTACATCTCATAACATTCTTTATAAAACATTTCATGGTCAACATGAACAAAACATTAATTGCAATTTTTATTTTTCTCATAATTTTTCATTTGATTCAGTTATTTATTAAGAGACTCACATCTTAAATTTCCATATGGTGGTTTTAGTCTGTTGAAATTGTAGATTTCTACTTTTGTTACATTTAATTAAAGAATACAGGATTTGTAACTGATTTTTCATGAGATATACTGAATGAAGTACATCTTGTGACCAAATAAGTAATCAATTCTTATATTCAAGACTGAGTTAAAAACATATATTCTTTGTAGGAGCTTAAACATGATATATAGGCATTTATCTTTTGGTATACCAAAAATTTTAAAGAGTTATTCTAAATTTATTTTTTAGTATTTCTTTAAACATCTAATAATATTTTTATACATATATAATAGTCTTCCTTTATCCACGGTTCACTTTCCAGTTTCATCTACCAGCACTTAAATCACAGTTTGTAAGTATTAACTGGGAAGTTCCAGAAATAAACAATTCATAATTTTTAAATGGTGCACCATTCTGAGCAGTTTGAAAATTTTCAGCCTGTTCTCCATCTTGCCCAGGACCAGAATCATCCTGTCAAAGTTTTGTATCTACCTACTTGTTAGTGACTGAGTAGCTGTCTCAGTTATCAGATCAACTGCCTTGGTAACATGGTGATTGTGTTCAAGTAACACTTATGTAATAAATGCCCCAAATCACAAAAGTAAATGATGCTGGAAATTCTGATGTGCCCAATAAAAATTTCCTAAAGTGCTCCTTTAAGTGAAAAAGTGAATGTTCTCAATTTAATAAGGAAACAAAAATAGGTGGAGAGAGCTAAGATCTAGGATAAGAATGCACATTCCAGGCATGAAACTATGAAGAAAGAAAAAGAAATGTGTGATAGTTTTGCTGTTGTACCTCAAAGTGCAAAAGTTACAGTTATGGTACATGCAAAGTGCATTTAATCTGTGGGTGGAAGTTGTAACTTTTATTATTATGTTGCTGTTGTTGTTGTCATGTGCTGTTGAGTCATGTTTGATTCACAGGGTTTTCAATGGCTGATTGTTTCAGAATGGATTGCCATGTCCTTCTCCAATTTTTGTAATGCTGGGAATTGAACCTGGGACCTCAGAAACTGCAGAGCATCGCTGTACAAACTGAGCTAAATCCCAGCCCCACTTTTATTATAGCATTTGTTATAATTGTTCAATTGTATCAGTAGTAATTATTGTTAATCTTTTACTGTGCCTAATTTAGCATTGTCCGTGATTGTCACTGGTTTCTTGGAGCATATCCCCATGGATAAGGGAGATGACTGTACTTTGCTGTCATCACTTTTCATATAGATATAAGCTAGTGAAAGTTCTCCTTCCAGACAAGGAGAAATAACTAGGACCAGGTTTACCCTATCACCCCAGACAATCAAAAAATTGACAAAATATGAGTACAGTATTTTTAAGGCCATAGATATGGGGAAATGAAATCCTCATTGACTTTTGAGAAATGAGAAACAAATGATGAGCCATACAATTTCTTTAGTTTCTTGCCTGTTGTTGTTGTTGTTAGGTGCCGTCGAGTCGGTATCCGACTCATTGCGACCCTCACAGGGTTTTCAATGGCTGAGTGCTTCAGATTTTCTTGGGAGTGGATTGCCAGGTCCTTCTCCCATTTTTGCGGTGCTGGGAATTGAACTTGGGGCCTCAGAGACTGCAGCGCCGCGCTCTACCCACTGATCTAAATCCCAACCCGTTTCTTGCCTAGGTAATTACAAATCAAAATACACCATTAGTCTGGAAATGGCTACCTTACTGGATAAGAGGGAACAACACTCATTTCCTAGGGCCAGGAATAATATCAGACTGGACAAATTTATGATTCGTGGGCATTTGGTAGAATAGACAGCAAGATATTTCCTCAAGATAGAGGAACACGTAGCTCCAGTCTGAACATTACTTAGTTCCCATCTACCAAATTTAAAATATCAGACCAAAAAGGATTATACTGTTCTTAAATAACAAAACTGCAGCACAGAACAAAACTAAAAAATATGCATAAGAACGCGAAATATGCAGCAGTTAATAAGGTAAAACACACTATGTCCCCAATAAAAAATTTTTCTAAGCATAAAACAAGACAGGAAAATGTAACCATAACAGTGAGAAAAACTGAAGAAACAAAACAGACCCAGTACTGGTATAACAGATAAAGATATTAAAGCAATTCTCATAATTGTACATATTCAAAAAATTAAGTACATATTCAAAAAATTAAATAGAAACTACCACTTGTTTTTGGTATAGTGCCTCTGTGTATTTCTTCCTTCTTTGCATGTTTCCTGCCTCATTTAATATTTTCCCTGTGGAATTCCTCACTATTGCCACTGCAGATATACAGAAAGCCCAAACTGAAGAGTTGGCTCTGGCAACTACAATATGTGAGGTAAAAAATGAAAACACCTGTAGTGAGACCAGCCAGAGTGATTCTATCTTGCCTGAGGCTACTAAGCAACTGTTTTACATGCTGGACTGCAGCAAAACAAATCATCTTTCCAATAGTTGGCCAGCATTTGCTGAGATGAGCAAAATCCTTGGTCTTTATCTTTGATAAGGGAAAGGATGGAGTACACATAAACACAACTTTCTCAGAGTCTGGTTTTGTTAGTGCCTTATGTTATCTGAGCCACCTTTGCTGCCTTCACACTAGTTAGTGCTCTAAGCTTAGATTTGCGTTAATTCTACTGTGCACTTAGACACATATAAAGTAGGGGTTTCCTAGGAAGAGGGGTGATTTAAGGAAAATGTAGGTTGTCCATGGTCATCCACCTCTCTGTAAGTAACTCCTTATAAACTCATTTTTAATCACGATGATCTTGTATAATATATCCCTTGGGTTGTAAGCCATCCCATTGTTGGAGGCAGATGTTAATTCTACATCTCCCCAAACATGTCACTCAGCAACACTGGATAGGCATAAGGCAGATTAGACATTGAAAGAGAAAATAAAATTTAGAACATTGTTATAGAAACTATGTAAAAGGAAACACGGAGAAAAAGATAATCAAAAACAAAATAAAGAAACCAGTGAGATATAGGACAACTTCAAATATGTGTAGCTGGAGTGGCCAAAGAAAAGGTGAAAATGAAAAAAAAAATGAAGAAATAGAGACTGAAAAGTATCCAAATCTTATAAGACTATAAATTTACAAATCCAAGAAGGTTAACCAATTCCCAGCACACACACACAAAAAAGACTATTCCAAGGAACAGCATATTAAATTGCTTAAATCCAGTGATGAAGAGAAAAGTAAGTAGTGAAAAGATTGTCATATGAATGAAATCACATAGTATATTGTCTTTTGATATTGGCTTCTTTTACTTAGTATAATGCATTTAATATTCACCATGTCAGTGCTTTTTCATCATTGCATTTATTCTGTTGTATGAATGTAGAACAGTTTCCCCATATACCAACTGAACATTTGACTTGTTTTCAATTTTGTGGGATTATGAATAAATCTGCTAATAAAACTATCCAAAGATGATGCAGTATTTTCTTAGTGAAGTGAACCTCCTTCCATGAAGTCATGTTACATGACCTTTAATGTTTTCTTATTCAAATTAAAACATTCAAATCAAGCTTGACCATAGGATGCATTGTCTTCACTCTATACTTTTTAGTTCTCAAAATATATTCAAGATTTGTTTAGTATTACCTTTAAAATATAGCACTAAGATAGCAATCATATTTCAGATTTTCTCAACTAGATAGTGAAGAATAATGGAATTATCACTTATAATCATCTGTACTCTCTGTAATATGGTTCAAGTTAATGCTACTTAAAGAGTAATTAAATAGCACCATTATTCATCTTGCAGGTATTATTAATAAAATTTTCCTAAATATTCTTGTATAAACTACCTTTAGGAAATAGTGTAATTTCTAATTAGAAAATATCAGTATGTTCTTCAGATTTGTCATTTAATAATGAGTGTTTTGCAAGATGCTTCTTGTTACATGCCATTGAGTTGGGTCTGACAGCCACACAATGAACTAAAAAATGAAAAAATGAAACACTCTTTGATTCTGTGCCAGACGCACAATCTTTTATTTATTTATTTATTTATTTATTTATTTATTTATTTATTTATTTATTGTGGTACTGGAAGTTGAACCCAGGGCCCCACACTTGCATGCTTTGGCAGTGCTGTACCACTGAGCTGCACCCCCAGCCCAATTTTTTAATTTTTGGGACAGGGTCTTGTTAAATTGTGCAGACTGCCTCTGGTCCCGAACTTGCTACCTTCCTGCCTCTGCTTCCCAAGTCATTGGGATTACAGGTGTAGGCCACCGTGCCTGGCTGATTTTACTTATGTTCAAGCCCATTGTTGCAGACACTGTGTCAATCCATCTAGTGGAGGGTTTTCCTTTTTTTCATTGACCTACCATTGTCCCAAACCTGATGCTCTTCTCCAGGGACTGGTCCCTCCTGACTACAGGTCCAAAATATGTAAGACACAATCTAGCCATCCTGGCTTCCAAAGTGCACTTACGTTGCACTTCTTCTAGGACAGATCTGTTGGTTCTTTTGCCAGCCAATGGTGTATTCACTTTAAAGAAGTCTTTTGCAACAGCTTTTCCCAATGCAATATGTCTTTTGATTTCTTGACTGCTGCTTCCATGAATGTTGATTTTAGCATCAAGTAAAGCAAAATCTTGGACAACCTCAATCTCTTCTCTACTTTTCATGAAATTGATTAATGTTCCAGTTGTAAAAATTTTTGTATTGCTGATGTTGAGGCACAATCCACACTGAAGGCTGTGTTCTTTGATCTTAGTGTTTCAAATCCTCTTCACTTTTAGTAAGCAGAGTTGTGTCATCTGCATAACATTGGCTGTTAATAAGTCTTCCTTCAATCATAATGCCATGTTCTTCTTCATAAAGTACAGCTTCTTGGGTTATTAGTTTAGTACAGAGATTGATTTTTGTT
>VMDO01035035.1:0-16413 GCA_007922755.1 Pedetes capensis
GGATTATTTGCTCAGCGTATAAATTGAAGAGATAGGGTGAAAGTATACAGCCCTGATGCACACCTTTCTCAACTTTAAACCACTCAGTGTTTCCTTGTTCTATTCAAACAACTGCCTCCTGGTTCATGTACAGATTTCTCATGAGCACAATTAGGTGTTCTGGTATTCCCATTTTCTGAAGTGTTATCCATAATTTGTTGTTAGGTGCTGTCAAATCAGCGTCCAACTCAGAGTGATCTTATGTACAATAGGAAAAACACTATTGTCAATGCTTCTCTGCTATTCATAGGGTTTTCAATGGTGGATTGAGTTTTGGGAGTAGGTTGTTGGTCTTCTCCCAAGCCTACAGTATCTGGTTTCCCCAGATGATCGCCCATCCAAGTACTAACCAGGCCTGACCCTGCTTAGCTTCCGAGATCTGATGGGATCAGATGCTTCAGTGCTACTGCTGCAGGCATTCTTCAGCATAAGATGTTTAAAAAAAATAACAAATTGTGTTAGCTTGCTTTTTCATGACTGTGACCAAATACCTGACATAAATAACCTAAAAGATGAAAGATTTATTTTGGCCCTTGGTTTTAGAGGCTTTAGTCCATCATTATGGGGAAGGCATCAAGTCAGAGCAACCCATATCTTGACAGCCAAGAGGCACAGAGAAAGGATGCTTGTGCTCACTGGTTTTCTCCTCTGTCCCCTTTTATTTCCTCAGGGCCACCAGCCTGTGGGATGGTGTCACCACATTTGGGGTGAATCTTTCCCTCTTAGTTAGTCCTCTTTGGAAATACACTCAGAAACACTCATTGTTGTTGCTAGGTGCTGTGGAGCCCATATCTGACTCATAGAGACCCTGCATACAATAGGCAAAACACTATTGGCAGTGCTTCTCTGCTGTTAATAGAGTTTTCAATGGTGGATTGATTTGGGGGAGTGGGTTGCCAGGTCCATCTCTCAAGCCTACAGCACCTGGTGTTCCCATGTGGTCTACCAGCCAAGTACTAACCAGGCCTGACCCTGCTTAACTTCTGAGATCTGATGGTATCAGATGCCACAGGGCTAAGCTGCAGGCAAACACACATTAGGGCTTTAATAACACACATTAAGGCTTTAATAACACATATTAGACACATCTCAATCCAATCAAGTCAACAATCAAGGTCCACTCCTTGTCAATTTGATCCAAATGCATCTCCTTAAACCATGCTATTCCATATCTGGACTCCCAAAAGTTCTTGTCCATCTCATAATACAAAGTGCATTTAGTCAATCTCCAAGAGTCCTCATAGTCTTAAAAGTTCCAACATTGTTCAAAAGTCCAAGTGAAAAATCTCTTCAGAGACTCAAGGCAAACTCTTAGATGTGGGCCCCCGTAAAATAAAAAAGAAAGTTACATACTTCCAATATACCATGGCACTAAGTAAACCTTTGATAAATATCAAGGAGGAACAGGAGAACATCAAGGAAGACTGAAGCCCAGCATGGAAAACACTAAATCATGTAGCTCCATGTCTGGCACCTGAGGAACATGGTACTGTCATGTCAGCTCCAACCAGCTTGAGCAGATGGCTAAAAGAAGTAGCAATAACCATGCCATAGCCTGAATGCTGGATTGTCTTGAAATTCCCTCCTCCAGATTAATCTGTCACTTTTAAAGTCTCCCACAAGATCTCAACACACACACACACACACACACACGCACGCATGCACGCACGCACGCACGCGCGCAGGTAAGTTCTTTGCCAGAGTGTAACCTCAGTGATCTCTATTCCAATTCCTAGTAGAGTCACAGTTTTCACCTGGAACCTCATGAGCATAGTCTTCACTCTCTGTATCCTCTAGACATTCTGTTCTGGTCCTCTCAGATCTCACCAGAATTACTCATTTATTCTCTGCTAGCAGCATTCTTGTGCATGTTTACCCACTTCTCCAAATGATTCTCTGGCTAATATAATTCCCAAACTCCTACAAACCAATTCCAAAGGCTTCTGAATCATATCATCAGGTAAAGTCACAGCAATGACCTCATGTCTGGTACCAATTTTCTGTGTTAGTCAATTTATTGTTGCTGTGACAAAATACTTGAAAAGACAACTTAAAGGGGTAAATATTTATTTGTTTCTTTTGATTCATTGTATCAAGTGATTCAGCCCATCATGACAGAGAGGGCATGGCAGTGCAAAGCAGCTAACATGGTGGTGGCCAGAAAGCAGAGAGAGAGAGAGTTCCTGAATTCACTGGCTTTCTCTTAGCTCCCCTCTCAATCCATCTGGACTTCTATCCTATAAGATGGCATCAACTACATTCAGGATAGGTTTTCTCCACTTAATTAATCCTGTCAAGAAACACTCATCCAAACCTACAATTGGGGCTTTACTCATGTCCTAGGAATTTCTCAATCCAATCAAGTTGACTTCCAAGATGACCTATCATCATACTTACCTTCTAATTCAAAATTTTTAGCATATAACAAAGAAATGATTAGTAAATTTGTTATTCCTGGATTTCCCTTCTTTTTTTCTTTCTTTCTTTCCTTCCTTCCTCCTTCCCCTCTCCTTCCATCCATCATGTCTTTTTTGCATTTATTCTTAGTTTTCACACTTTATCCCTTCTACCCATTTAATCAGCCTGCAGCTATAGGACTGTGGCATCCCGTCCCATCAGATCTTGGAAGCTAAGCAGGGTCAGACCTGGTTAGTACCTGGATGGGAGACTGCCTGTGAACACCAGGTGCTTTAGGCTTGGGAGAAAGCCCTGGCAACCTACTCCCCCATCCAAAAAAATCAGCCATTGAATACCCAAGGAATAGCAGAGAAGTACAATAGTAGTGTTTCACCTGTTGTACATAGGGTCGCTAACAACACCTGATGGCATCTAACAACAACAACAGCCCATCTAATCACTCTGGCAGCTGCCTTGCATATATGACGTTAGTTCTCTGGGAACCATCAGACTTTAGCTTTTTAAATAAGCCCTTATACAGATGGTAACTCTGTGATCTCTTTATTCTGCCATTGTAACTTTAGAATGGGATAGTTTTTGCAATTGAAGAAAATTAATGAGTTATTTATGGCATTAATTTTAGCAGTCTTTTAAGGGAAATGATATAAGCATGAAGCATTGAAGACATTTTTTGTGAGAAAAATGAAATGTTTTACAGAAGGTTTGTTTAAGCTTATTTGACCCTTGGGGGGTTCTTAATGAATGATTAACAGATGTATTTCAGTCTTTTTTTATTTTTCTGATTCTCTAAAGTATTCTAGGCATGTACTTCTAAATAGTTTTGTTCAGGGTACCCCAAAGAGCTTTATGGGTCACATTCAATTCTAGAGTTACTAAACTAATATTGTAATTTCCCCTTTTTAGTCATTCTATTTGATTTTTTGCAGAAAAAATCTGTAAAGCAATGTTATTTTAACTTGGAAACATGTGATTCAATCTCAGCATAGTGTTCCCTTCAGAAAGCACAGTTCAGCCAAGTATTAAAAATAATTGCATTCTTGAATTTGTATGCATCACAAACTTGAAAAGAATATAAATATCCAGCCCACAAATGCAATTACAAAATACTCTATATTCTCCTATCCATTTTTCTACCTAAGGCACAATATCCAAAGCAACTCTTCCAGTGTTTCCAGTTCACATGGGCTTCTTTCCTCTCCTTTTCTCTCCTGTCTTTACATTTCTTTGTTGAGCAAATCAATTTAACATCTATCCTGTTTGTGGAAAAAAAAACACTAGTAGTCTTTTCTCTCTGTGTACTTGTACTGGTTAAAGTTTGAGCTAAGAAGCAAATATAAATAAGGAATGTATTAAATATTTGATCTTATGCACTTGTGAATTTTGAGGCAGTTTATGTAAGTCTGTTGTTTTTGTGCCTGATGCTGGTTCTGAAGTTAGCATGCTCAGCAATTTAGAAGGAAGATGGATATGAAAAGGGGAAGAGAGAGAAAAAAATGGAACTCATGAAGCTGGAAGCCATTGGAAGATGGATATGAAAAGGGGAAGAGAGAGAAAAAAATGGAACTCATGAAGCTGGAAGCCATTGGAAAAGTTCATTAGTTTCTCACTGCCTTGTTGTTGTTAGGTGCCGTCGAGTCAGTGTCCAACACATAGTGAGCCTCATAGGGTTTTCAATGGCTGACTATTTCGGGATTGCCTTGGGAGTGGATTGCTAGGCTTGTTTCCCATTTTTGCGGTGCTGGGAATTGAACTCAGGACCTCAAAGACTGCAGTGCAGCGCTCTACCAACTGAGCTAAATCCCAGCCCTTCTCACTGCCTACAACTTTGATAATCCAAGTAGGATGCAAAAGAAAATGATGAATTCATCATAGGGTTAATCACTGAAGGAGGCTCCTAAGGTAGTTCTAGGAGTGACATTAAGAGCAGCAAGAGCTGCTGTCCCCTGCAAAACAGATGGCCCAGCAGCATAGTCACAGTCTATATGCTGCATCAATACCATGTTGCCCCTGGCTTTCATGCATAAAAAGAATGTGGTCTGTTATAGATGACAACAATGTATGAAGGGATATGCTGGAAAATGTATTTAAAGAGTAGCTATAATGATGGGATATAAATCCACTATCGCAGTTAAAGGGCCAGGGATGATTTGGTATAGCTGTTATAGGGTTTTTGGTGTGTTTGGTGTTTTCTGTTTGTTTTGGTAGTTTAGAGAAGGAAAATTGAGTCATGCTACTGTAGGAATGATTAAGTTTATATATTGCCTATTTGAATCTACTTTAAAACATTCTGTTTTAACATTTTCCCCCCAAATAGCATTTCTGTAAAGTAGCTATGGTCAAAGTTTATTGATTTATTTTCTACCTCCATTCCATATAGAATATTTCTAATTTCTGTTCTGTAGGATTGCATGCAAAAGATTAAAAAAGATAATTATTTCCCCATTAATACCTATAAATGTCTGTCTCAGATTGTTTTCCATTGCTATAACAGAATACTACAGACCAGGCAACTTATATAAAACAAGAGATAAACTGAGCATGGTGTTATACACCTGTAATCCCAACACTAGGGGAGACTGAGGCAAGAGGAATGTAAACTCCAGGCTACATTGGGCTGTATCATGAAACCTTGTCTCAAAAGCAAAACAAACAGAAACAAACAAAACCAGTGATGTATTCCTCTCAGTTCTAGAGGATGAGAAGTTCAAGGTCCTGGCATCTACTGAGGGTCTTCTTACTGCATCATCCAATTATAGAAAGAGGAAGGGCACTTCTACAACAAACCAGCTCTAAGGCTAATAAATCCACTGGGGAGACAGTGATGTTTATCCATTCTTAAGGGCAAAGTGTTCCTAAAGATCCCATCTCTCAACACTGTTGTATCGGAGGTTATGTTTCAAACCCATGGACTTTGGAGGGTATGTTCAAATCATGGCAAAGTTTATGTCATTATGAAGGCATTTCTGTTTATTGGATAAAACAATGATTTGAGAATAAGGAAATGTAAAGTTAGCAATTATTTATATTAGTAATCTTATGTAAATAATCTATTTTATCTATGCCACAAATTCTATTTGAAAAAAACAAATAATACCATAGATTATTTCTAAATTTTTAATTTCAAATTAGTAAACAATCTGATCATATACATAATATATGTTTCTTCTTGAAAATCCAAAGTGTTCCCAGTGTTTCTGGTGAAAAGGCCACTTTCATGCCCTTGCTTCTAGACTGCTAATGTTCTTAATAGATGGAAAACATCAAAAATCTGCAGTAGGCATACTCTAGGATGAGGGGGCTCATTCTGTAACCTTTTCCTTCTACTGGTATAAGAGTTACTCACAGGCCTTGTGCTTTCCAAGATGGATTATACCACTAATTAACCCTCATTGACCCAGCATCTTTTTCACTTGTTTCCCAGAAGTTTTAGTTTTCTTTATTGAATAAAGTGCACCACTCAAACTGCCTCAAAAAACAGCATCAGGAAATAGGGGAATTTGTTTTAGCCTAAAAATGTAAGATCTTTGTTTCTCACCTGGAGAGCATATAGAAGCAAACAAATTTCTACTTAATTTCAAGCAGCTGGGTTTACTCTGATTTTAATATCGTGGCATATTTTAAGACACCTTCATAGTTTTAATTATTAAAAATTTTAAATGCACATGAAATAATACAGCACACACTCTATAATTAGAAGATTTTAATGCTTTCCCATATTTTCAAATATGCATGTGTGCAAAAAATATATTTATACACATATTCATATCTGCATGTATTTAAAGATACATCTAACACTTTTTCTATCCTTCCCAACTATATCCCTATTTCCCCAGAAGTAAATATTATACTGAAGTTATGGTATTGTTTCAATGCATAACTGTTTTGGAAGTGGACTGCCAGGTCCTTCTCCCCAGTCTGTCTTAGTGTGGAAGCTCAGCTGAAACCTGTCGTGCATGGGTAGCCCTGCTCATATCTCTAATATTGGAGGCATAGCTTTTAGCATCACAGCAACATGCAATCTCTCACTCACGACGAGCTGACAGACATGTGAAGACACTAATAATTAGGGAAATACTAACTTAAATGAGATACTAGTTCAATGAGATATACTCACTGACTGAGCAAAAAGTTACTGTCAGTTAATACTATACATGTATGTGAGAAAATAAAGCAAACACAAAATATGGGTTTGTATGGGGATGTTGCATGTTGCCTGTGGAAATATAGGTTGGCATCATACTTTAGGGAAAAGGCAATCCGCTCCTGAAACAAAGCAATCAGCCATTGTAAACCTTATCAGGGTCACTATGAGTTGAACCAAACTTGACCCTAACAACAACATTGTCAAGTGCTTTGTTTGCATCAGTTGAGATGACCATGTGGTGCTTTAATCCACGTTCTGTTAATGTGGTAACAAAAATTAATCTTCTTATGATGTATAATCCTTGCATTCCTGGGATAAATCCCTCTTGTCATAGTGTATAATCCTTTTAATATGCTATTGGGTTAGGTAGTTGATAATACTTTACATCTATATTCATAAGGGATGTTGTTCTAGAATTTTCACTTCTTGTGATATCTCTATTTGGTTTTAATATCAGAGTAATTCTGGGCTTATACTATCAGGAAGTATTTCTCCTCTTCTTTTTTGGAAAGAGTTTAAAATTAATGTTCATTCTTTAATGTTTATCTAAATATTTGGTAGAAATAAGTAATGAAACCATCTAGGATTTGTTGTTAGACTTTTGATTACTATTTTAATCTCTTTAGTTCTTATAAGTCTGTTGAGATTTTGTATTCCATGTTCAGTTAGTTTAGGAAATTTGTGTTTCTAGGAACTTATCTATTTCATCTAGATTTTCTAATTTGTTCATGTGCAATTGTACATAGTATTCTCTTATAAATTTTGTTATTTCTGTAAAATTGGTAATGCCCCCACTTTCATGTCTCATTATAGTTAGTTGCTTTATCTCTTGTTTACTGAATATATTAAAACTGTGTTAATTTGGTTGATCATTTCAAAGAACCAACTTTTGGTTTTTTGACTCTCTCTTGTACTTATGTTCCCTAGGTTATTTATTGTTTTTATTTATATCCTCTACTATCTTTGAGTTTGACTTACTTCTATTTTTCAAGTTCATCAAGTAAAAAGTTGTATTATTGCTTTGAGGTCTGTTATAGTTTATATTTAAAATGTCCCCCCCCGCCCCCCGCCAAAGTCATGTCATTTAGTCCCCAGGTAGTGGCACTGTCCTGGGAGGTTGTAGAACTTTGGGACATGGATTTAGTGGAAGTGAGTGGGGGGGGGGAAGTTTTAGACGGTTTTAATCCTGAACCTGTGGGATCTCATTCTCTCTCTTTTTCTCTCCTTCTTATTCACAAAGATATAGGGTCATCTGTCATGGGCTCTGCCTCTGGCCACTCCCACACCTGCCCTGTGACCATTATGGACTGGTCTACTAAATGTGAGCTTCCAATAAATCTCTTCCTCCAGTTTTGATTTGGTTTGTTTTTCTCCTACAGTGATGACAGTTGACTAATATGAGATGTTTCTTCTTTTTAATATTAGTATTTGCAACTATAAATTTCCCTTCTAGCAATATCTACATTAGATCATTTGAATATTATTTTTAGCTTTACTTATTTCTAAGCTTTTTCTAATTTTCCCTATAACTTTTTTACCAATTTATTAAATTTATTGTTTAATTTTAAAATATTTGTGAATTTTCTAGTTTCCTTGTATTATCAGTTTCTACAATAGCTTCGTTTTACTGTGGCTGAAAAACATACTTGTATGATTTCAATCTTTTTAAAGTTTTCAGATGATTTTGTGGTCTAACATATCTATCCTGGACAATGTTCCAGAGCACTTGTAAAGAATGTGACTTGTGTATTTAGTGTGAAATGTTTATATATCTACATCTCTATATATGTATATGTGTGTGTGTATATATATATATATATATATATATATATATATGTATGTATGTATTTATATGTATACACACACACACACACACACACACACACACAGAGTCATTGTTTTTGTTATGTGCCATGGAGTTAAGTCTGACTCTAGTGACAATATGTACAAAAGAACGAAACACTACCCCACACTGTGCTATGCCCAACACTATCATCAGTTTTCCTCTGTTATTCATAGGATTTTCAATGGCTAGCTGTTTCAAGAGTGGGCAAGTGAGTCCTTTTCCCAAGTATATAGCATTCAGTATTCCCAGGTGGTCTCCCATCCAAGGACTAACCAGTGTGACCCTGCTTTGTTTCTGTTATCTGACAGGATTGGATGCCAGGGTGATATGGCTGCAGACACATACATATCTATCTATCTGGTCTGAAATAGTGGTTCCCAAACTTTTTGGTTCCACTGACCGGTTGCATGGAAGACATTTTTTCCATAAATGGGAGTGAGGGGATGGTTTTGGGATATGAGATGTTGGGTTATGGCTGTAAATACAGATGAAGCTTCATTCACTTGCTTGACATTCACCTCCTGCTTTGCAGCCCAGTAGTGGCCCACGGCCCTGGGGGTTCAGGACCCCTGGTCTAGATGGTGAAAAGTGTGGTTCAAGGGCTCTATTTTCTTATTCATCTCCCATCTAGAAATTCTAATAAAAATTCTATCCATCACTGAAAGTGGCATTGAAGTCTCTAAGTATTATTGTGGAATTGTCTGTTTCCGTCTTCATTTCTGTCAATATTTTCTTCTTGCTTTGTAGCTCAGAATTTTGGTGCCCATCTGTCATATTTTTTTGGTGCCCAATTGTCATATCTTTTTGGTGAATTTGAATTTTCTCTTTTTTCTCAACATATAATGTCATTTAATCAATATATAATTTTCTTTATCTCCTATAACATATTTTTCCTTTTCTCTTCTTTACAGTACTGAAAGGTTGAACTCAGGGCTTTGAAGTATGCTAAGCAAGTGTTTTACCACTGAGCTACACCTCAGTCCCATTTTTATTTTTTATTTTGTGGCAAGGTTTGCTAAGTTGTACAGTCTGCCTCCGGCTTTGATCCTGTGATCCTCATTCTTCCCCGTTACTGGGTTTACAGGCATGCAGCTCAGCATGCAACTCTTTTAACTGGTTTTAGCTTAAAGTCTATTATATCTGCTATTAGTATTAGGTTAGGTGCCATAGACTCATAGTGACCCTTATACAGTTTCAATGGCTAATTGTTTCAAGATTGCTTCAGGAGTGGACTGCCATGTCCTTCTCCCATTGCAGTGCTGGGAATCAAACTCAGGACCTCAAAGTCTGCAGAGCAGCTCTCTACCAACTGATAGCAACTTCATTTTACTTTTGGTTATTATTTGCATGGAACATCCCTTTTTATTCTTCCACTTTCAATCTCTTTGCATCTTTGGATCTAAAATTACTGTCTTACCAGCAACATATAGTTGGATCAGGCTTGCTTCTTTGTTTTAAATCCATTTTGCCGAATACTGCCTTTTGATTGCAGAACTTAATCCATTCACATTTAATGTAATACTGATTAGGAAGGACTACTTCTACTATTTTGCCATTTTTCTTTATGCTTTTTACATTATTCATTCCCTCCATTATTATTGTCATCATTGTGTTAATTTTTTTTTTTTTTTTTGGTAAGGAACCATTTTGAGTTCCTTATAACCTTTCATTTTCCTAAAGAAATTTTCTTAACAATTGCTATGAAGATTAGTAATCTAACCTTATTTAAATTTATCCAGTTTAAATTGATACCAACTTAAATTCAATAACATGTAGAAACTTTGGTCTCACACAGTCCCTCTCCTGCACCTACTTAATGCTATTGTCACAAATCACATCTTTATATATTATTCACCCAATGCCATAGATGCATAGTTATTTTTAACTTTAATATTTTAAATTACATAACTAATAAAAAGTGAAATTGTAAACCAAAAGTACACCACTAGTATATTTTATAATTTTTATGCATTTACCTTTGCTACAGATCTTTATTTCTGCATACGGCTTTGAGATAAGGTCTAGTGTCTTTTTATTTCACCTGAAGGACTCCCTTTGGGACTGGGATTTAGCTGAGTTGGTGGAGTACTGCTCTGCAGTCTCTGAGGTCCCAGGTTCAATTCCCAGAACCACAAAAATGGGAGAATGATGGGGCACTCCACTCCCGAGGCAATCCTGAAATAATAAGCCTTTGAAAACCCCTATGAGGGTCTCTATGAGTTGGACGTGACTCAACGGCATCTAACAACAACAACATAGTAATAAACTCCATCAGTTTTTTTTTTTAATCTGGAAATGTCTTAATTTCTTATCTTTCCTTTGTGTGTGTATGGCATTAGGGGTTTGAACCCAGGGCATTGCACATGCCAGGCAAGATCTGTCACATTGAGCTGTTCCCTCAAACTATGTTTTATTTTTTATTTTGAGACATAGTCTCACTACATTGTGCAGGCTTCCTCTGGCCATGAACTTGTGATCCTCTTGGCTCAGCCTCCTGAGTCACTGGAATTATAAGCATGCACTGCAGTGCTGGCTTCTCACTCATTTTTGGAGGTTTTTCCAGAGATACAATTCTTTGCTAATGGGATTGTTCTCCTTTTAGTACTTTAAATATGTCACCCTAATGCTGTCTGGTATCATGCTTTATGTAACAAATCAGATATAATCTTATTGATGATCCACTATTTATGATGATGCTCCCTTCCTGCCTCCCTTGCCTGCTTCCCTTGCTACTTTCAAGATTCTCTTTGTTTTTTCTTTGGATAGTTTGGTTATAATGAGTCATGGTATAGAACTTTATGAGTCTATCCTACATAGAGTTTGTTACCTTTGGATTTGTAGGTTCAGTTGTTGTTGTTGTTGTTGTTGTTGTTAGGTTCTCGACTTACTTCTGGGAGTTTCATAACATATATTTTGGTCCATTTGACAATATCCTATAGGTTCCTTGGGTTCCCTTAACTTATCCTTATTCTTTTTTTCTACTTGCTTCTCAGGTGGAATATTTTCAATTGTTCTTTTCAAATAAATTAATTCTTCTACTTGTTCAAATATGCTGCTGTACTTCTATGGTAATCTCTAACATTAGAACTTCCTCAATGACCATTTCTTTCTTTTTATTTCTTTCAGTGGACCATACTTCCCTGTTTCTTTGTATGCCTTGTGATCTTTCTTTGTTGAACATGAGGCATTTGAATATTATAATTAGTAACAATGCAAAGCAGATTCTCCCCTTTCCCTATGATTTCCTCATTTGCTAGTTAAAGAATAATTTAAAAAATGACTTTCCACAACTATTTTTTCAGAAAGTATTCCTTACTATTGAGATTCACTGAAGTCTTTGTTCCTTAGCTTGTGTTTGGCTAGTGTTTTTGAATAAGAGTATTTAAAACAGAATAGAAACAAAAACAAATCGCTCCCCACTCCCCCCACCCAAAAAAAAAAAAAAAAACCAAAAAAACCACCTGAACACCTACAACTCACCACTCCTAGTGTTTGTAGATTCTCTCATTGCTAGACTATTCCTTCAACCCTTGGTCAGACTTGCACTGAGCCTGGAGATTAGCCCAGGGAAAAAGAATAAGTTATTCTCAGAGCTTTTCTGTGCAAGCATTTTGCCCTGATCATGCAAATTGCTCTCTAAATGCCCCCGTTTTTAGTGTCCTAATTTCCCAAGAAAATTCTCTCCAGCTTTTGCCATCAGACCTTACACTGTCTACTTTGGATTATAATCATTTGCTTCAGGCAACTGCAGCTTGTTAGTTCAGTTTGGTAGGTTTTCAAACAAACCTCCCTGCTTTTCTAGCTTGCATTCCAAGTTAAGAGAGACAGAAATGATTGCCTTACATTAGGCCCTCAGATAGTTTTTTACAGGTTAGGACAGACATGCACAATCATTTCTGAAGATCACTACTTCCTCTGTAAGGGCTGGTTATTGTTATATTAGGTGCTGTTGGTCCTGACTCATAGAGTCATACAACAAAATGAAACACTCCTTGAGTCTGTGCCAGGCACACAATCTTTTTATGTTAATCCATCTAGTTGAGGGTTTTCCTTTTTTTCATTGACCTGCCACTCTCCCAAATATGATGTCTTTCTCCAGATATTGATCTCTCCTGACTACATGTTCAAAATATGTCAGACACAGTCAAGCCATCCTTGCTTACAAGGAGTGTTCCAGTTGCACTTCTAGGACACATATGTTTGTTCTTTTGGCAGGCCGTGGTATATTCGGGGATGTCAAACTGGGAATATGGGCTGCCACTGCCTCAAGGTCAAGGCTACTGTAACATCCAGGAGGGAGCAGGACAAAGACAAGTAAAAAATTGCCCTATTGTTTTGAAGTTGTTTTTTTTCCTTGATTCAACATTTGCTTAGTTGCTACAAAATTTTGACTCTTCTAGAGTCTTGACAAAGTTGGTTCTGACAGTTTCTACTTGTTTTTCAGTTTCTATAGGGAAACAAGTGCATGGAATTGCCTACTTCACCAATTTGTTAATGTTGTGTTCCCCCTTTTATCTTTTTGTTTAAAAATATGTACTACATAATAGCCTATACCATGTCTTTTGCTGAAGTATGAAGAATTCAAAAATAATTTAAGTGACATGAACAAAATTCTAAGTTTCTATGTAAAACAAAATAGCTGATAAGTATCAGTAAAGAATACTGTTCCCTTATTGTTGTTGTTGTTAGGTGCCGTCGAGTCAGTATCCGACTCATAGCTACCCTCATAGTGTATTCAATGGCTGTTTCAGGATTGCCTTGGGAGTGGACTGCCAGGCCCTTCTCCCATTTTTGCGGTGCTGGGAATTGAACTCGTGTCCTCAGAGACTGCAGTGCAGTGCTTTACCATCTGAGCTAAATCCCAGCCCCAATGTTCCCTTATGTGATGTGAAAGAAAATTGAAATAACTAAAAAAAAAAACACTTAAAATTCTATTGTTTAATGTGCACTAAAATAGAAGAATATGTATAATTTAAAAATATTACATTATGTAAATAAAAAGAGCCATAAAATGATATATCTAGTACCAAACAGATATTTCTAAGAAATCTGTATTCTGTTTCAATGAATTAAAAAAAATCAATATAAACAACATCTGGGATTTTTTTCTTTTTTCTTTTTTCTTTTTTTTCTTTTTCTTTTCTTTCTTTCTTTCTTTTCTTTTCTTTTTGAGACAGAGTTTCCCTACATAGCCCAGGCCCCTCAATCCACTATGTAGTCCAGATTGGCCTCCCACTCACAATTCTCTTTCCTATCCCTATTCAGTGCTGGGGTTACAGGTGTGTGTCAGCATACCTGGTTTAATACAAACATTTCTTAATTGTACTTTCTGAGGAAACACTGTTAATTACCTACTTGACAGATATTTGTTTCTTCCATTTTTTCTGCCAGGACCTTGAATTTATTTAGTTAAGATGGGCCTTTGAGCTTCATGGCTCTTGTGCTTCAATCCTAGAATGTGAGTAACACATATTATAGTAAGCTAACAGGAAGTTTGTACCTTTTGATTGTGATTGATTTAGGCATAAACCTTGCTGCCTTCCTAATCATGTATACATTACTAAAGCTCTGATATCCCATATTTCTTTTTTTTTATTGAAAATTTTAATGTCCATTTAATGTGATTCATTTTGACATGCTTTTCATTGTGACATTTCCAAATATGCATTTTGATAAACATTATTCATATGTTACCCCTTAACCTACACCATGCTTCCCCCCCTTCTTCCCATCTAAGTTTCCCATCTAAGTCTTCTCTATCTTTTACTTAGTAGTATTTTTCTATATGTCCTTGGGTTCCAGTTCTGTTTAAGATAGAAACTCTTCCTGTAGTGGTCTTTGTTTTTATCTTGTTAGAACAATTACATGCATTTTCTAGTCCATTTATGATGACATCATTCTTATCTCCCCCCTTCTTTTATTATATTTCTATATGATTTGTAATACGAACATACTAAGTGCAACATTTTATCAGACTTCAAAATTTTGGAAAAATCGGAAGTTTTGATTTCAAACTATTTATTTAGATAATTGAGGTGAAATATGTTAGGTCTTTGTGCATCCAATGTGATTTCCCATTTCCTTCATCCCTTTTCTCTCTTTCTTCTTCTTCTCTTTCCTACCTTCCTTCCTCCTTTGCCTTTCTCCCCCTTTCTCCCTTTCTTTTTTCCTTTTCTTCCTCTTTCTTTTCTTTCAATATACAATTTGTGTTTATTTTGATGCTACATGGGCAGACAAGTATACATTGATTCTGATCAATTTGAAAAAAGAAATAACAAGTTTCTATCTATTGATGAAAGAGATAAGAGGCAATTTACTGTTCCAGAGTAAATTAAATCCTCAGGTTATATTAGTTTTCTCCTCTCCCCCAAACTGGACAGAGCTTGTGATAGTATCTCAATCTTTTTTTTTTTTTTTTTTTTTTTTCAGTACTGGGGTTGAACCCAGGGCCTTATGCTTGCATGCTTTGAGAGTGCTGTAGCAATTGAGCTGCACACCCAGCCCAGTTTTTTTACTTTTTTGGGGGACAGGGTCTCACTAAATTACTCAGACTGCCTCTGATCTTGAACTTGCAGTCCTCATATCTCTGCCTCCCAAGCCACTGGGATTACAGTCATGCGCCACCATGCCCAGCTAATATTATCTCAATTATAAAAATTTTTAGATTATTTATTAAAGTTATAATCATTTATACATAAGTGGGAAATTAGTCTCCAAACACCCTATAGCAATATAACACATCTAACCAGTAGACACTAATCTTTGACACTCCATGCAGGCTAATAATGCAAATGATCCTTTAGAAAACCATCTTATATACATTGTGAAGAAAATCTCTACACAGTAGACTTGATTACAGAGAATTCTTAACTAGTTGCAAGTAGAGCCAAGGTTTGACATTCCCGATTTAGAATCCATTCTCTTAACTGCAAAATTACACGGATAGAGAACCACCTATGTCCAACAAGTAGAGAGTGTAATATGATAAAAATCCATTTTCCATAGGTTATTTCCAATAGTTGCAATTCCAAAATATTTTTGCCTTTTCATTTGAGAGAGTACTGCATCTCCTACTTGTTTACTATTTATGTGGAGAGACTTATGCTTAAGCCTATGATGCTGCTTATTATTATTAAAGACAGAGTAATACAGCAATACCATGTTGTTGTTGTTGTTAGGTGCCGTCGAGTCAGTATCCGACTCATAGCGACCCTCTGTACAACAGGGGAAACACGATTGTCAGTGCTTCTCTGCTGTTCGTAGGGTTTTCAATGGCAGATTGATTTTTGGGAGGGGGTTGCCAGGTCCTTCTCCCAAGCCTACAGCTTCCGGTTTTCCCAGGCGGTCTCCCATCCAGGTACTAACCAGGCCTGACCCTGCTTAGCTTCCGAGATCTGACGGGATCGGATGCCACAGGGCTACCGCTGCAGGCTTCACAGCAATACCATAATAGTACTATTTTATAATCACATATTCCTATGAGTTAAACATGGGATACTTGAATATTAAGTTCGTCTTAGGCATAATATCAGGTTCAAAGAAGAGTAGTTGAAAAATCATCCTGCTGCACTCATGACATTTGCATTCTGTGAGTTACAATGGAGTAACTTGACTTTTTTACATTTGAGCATGCTGTCCAAGAACCATAACAATATAATTATTCAATTTAATTAAAATGCATAACAAACATATATGAATTGACAAATGACATTTTTGATTCACAAATTATCTAGACAGATGTAGTAATAATAGGTTTTCTCATATCTCCTTCTTTCAAACAACTTCATTGTTCAGTAAAACAACTATCAGTCCATGACCATGAAAATAAGCACACTGGTCCTCATGACCAATATATCATTAACAATGCTATCTAATATCTAAGTTATTGTGCACTCACAGATATTAAGATCTGGATAAGATTCTTTCTTTAGAATGTGTAAGAACAGAGATTTTGCAAAGTTAATAT
>VMDO01035036.1:0-16446 GCA_007922755.1 Pedetes capensis
AGTTCCTTTGATCACTTGTAATCACATTTAATATATAACTTGTAATCAAAATTTAATTAGAATTCTTACTGTATACACATTTTATTTTCCCTTTCAAAATATACTATGAAAGAAAAAATAAGAAGGAAATAATTTGACATGATGTATTTTATTGAAGAAAGAAGAAATAAAATAGTGCCACCAGAGTATGCTTAAGACAAGTATATACTTAGCTAAAAATATATCCTTTCATCATGTAGACATGTCCAATATATCATAAAGTTTCCAATGAGAATCCTAAAAATTTATACACACACACACACAGTCCTCAGTAATCAAAAATGTTCCACTATGAAGACTATATTTTAGTTATAAATATCAGAAATTCAGTCAAAATTGTTAAAAAAACACATACACACATAGGTAGATAGATAGATACATAGATACATAGATATCTTATATAAGATACATATGTGGTATGTACCTATATCATATCGTGGTTGCATGTTGTTGTTAGATGCTGTTGAATAGGGTCAGACTTATCGAGATCTTCATAAGGTTTTCAATAGCTGATTGTTTTTGAATTGCTTCGAGAGTGGATTGTCATATCCTTCTCCCATTTTCTCAGGGCTACGGATCAAACCCATGGCCTCAGGGAGTACAGAATGGCACTCTACCAACTGAGCCAAACTCTCCAGCCACCCTTGTTATTATTGTTGTCCTTAGGTCTCATCTAGTAGGTGTCTGACTCATAGAGACCCCACATATAACAGATGAAACACTATTGTCAGTGCTTCCCTGCTATTCACAAGGTTTTCCATGGTGGATTGATTTTTGGTAATGGGTTGCCAAGTCCTTCTTCCAAGCATGCAGCACCTGGTGTTCCCAGGTGGTCTCCCATCTAAGTACTAACCTGGCCCAACTCTGTTTAGCTTCAGAGATTTGACAGGATCTGTTGCCACAGTGGTACTGCTGCAGGCAAATATGACTACATGAATATTATATATTTTTCCATGACTGAAGAGGAGGACTATTGTTAAATGTAGCTCTGTCCAATCACACAGTTTCAGGCTATGTAAAAATCATGGAAAACTATCTATTCTTGAAAACAAATTGAAGGACCTAAGGTAAGTCAAAGGTAAGATAAGTCAAATCTTGTGGTAATATAATGGTTCAAATATTCACTATTTCTGTAATATTGCAATCTACTAGATACCACAGTACACTGAATAACTATTGTTACCTCCACAAGTAATGTAGCAAATCAAGTGACTGCAGAGTACCATTAATGAAAATCTTAGCAAAGATAATATGGGCTAGAGAAAGTAATTCTCGAATCTTCTAAAATTAAAGATTATTGAATAAAATTATGATAAAAATAAAATAGAGGAAAATTAAAGTGCTACAACTACCTACCAAAGCCTCCCATTTTTGCCGCTCATAACCATGAATTGCCAGAGCATTGAAAGTTTTCCCAATCAGCCAAAATGGGTTTTGCAAATGATGGTAGAATTTTGTTGTTGTTGCTGTTAGGTGCCCTGGAGTCAGGTCTGACATCTAACAATGCTATGTACAACAGAATGATATACTCCCCGACTGGACACTGTGCCGCACACAGAACTATGTCTGTACTTTTCTGCTATTCATAGGGTTTTCCATGGCTGATTGTTTAGGGATTATTTCAAGAGTCGGATGCCAGGTCCGTTTTCCATTTTCGTGGTGCTACAGATCAAACTTGGGCCTCAGAGAGTACAAAGCAGCACTCTACCAACTGAGCTAAACCTCAGCCCACTACGAATAAAGGACTGACTACTGCATGCAATTAGTTACACTTACACATCACATTCTGATTTTATCTCTATTTTATTTGTAATTGCTGTTGTTAGATATGTTAAAATTTTCTATATTTTGAAATTTAAGTGCTTAAAAGACTAATTGATGTATTTGCTTATATTATGAATTGGTTGCAATACCCTTAAAGCACATAAATGAGAATGACTGAAGATTTTTTTAAATATACCATATTATGAATCTTGACTTGGTCACATAAGATATTAGACTAAGCATTTAAACTTTATTTAATATTTAAGAGGTAATTGAGGAAAGAATATGGAAGAACCTCATCAGAAGCAAGAATAAAGTAACCCAATGATACAAGAATATCAAAGTAAAAAAGTAGAAAATGAATGAATATTTGCTTTCAGAGACAATAGAAATTGAAGATATATAAATTATTAAAATTCAATAGGAAAACAGTGTAATGACTTCACTCATATGTACTATTTGAGGCACAATGATTTAGAAATGATCTCTATCTTTGATAAATCATAGAAAATATTTGTGTGATGTTATGTGACCAATGTAATTAAAGATTAAGGAAGAATTTCCAATCTTATATATCCTTCAAATCCCAGCTCACATTTCTGCATCACAGTATATCAGATCCAGGAAAACAAAGGCAATCTCTCTTTCCTTTGACTGTCCCTAAAACTATGTTTACTACTTAATCTAAGTTTACTCTGAATAAGTGTGCATGTATTATCTATATTACTAAATCAATTTATATTTTATTACAGTTTGATATTTTTATTTTTTTTATTATTTTTTGGTACTGGGGGTTGAACCCAGGGCCTCGCACCTGCATGCTCTGCAAGTGCTGGACCACTGAGCTGCACCCCCAGCCCATTTTTTTTTTTTTTTTTTTTTTTTTTTTTTTTTTTTTTTTTTTTTTTTTTTTTTTTTTTTTTTACTTTTTGAGATAGGGTCTCGCTAAGTTACGCAGACTGCCTCTGGTCTCGAACTTGTGATCCTCCCGCCTCCGCCTCCCAAGCCGCTGGGATGACAGGCATGCGCAACCACGCCCGGCTCAGTTTGATTTTTTTATCTCCTCAAATTACTACATAGTGCATTAAATGGCTGTAGTCCTCTTAGGATAAGAAATAGCACAAATCATTTTTATTACATAATGCTTACAATAAATAGCTGAGATATTTAAAGGTTATATTAAGTCATCGTAATCTAAATAGCGCTTGCCAGTCTTCAGAAAATTACTAGAACTCTGAATGTTGCTTATTTTTGTATATGTGTATATGTATTTAAAAAAGAGAGCAAGAGAGAGAAGAACAGACACAGAGAGCAACATAGAGAGAAACCAATAGAAAATAATGATATATTTTAGCAGATACAGGTTCTTAGGTTCCTCTTGACAATAAGAAGGGAATTTTAAAATCTGTTAGTTTTATTTGTTCATGATCTGACAGGCATTGTATGACATTTAGAGATATTGCATGATATTTGAGAATAAAGACTATTTTAAATAATTACTTTAGTATGGTTCAAATACAAATTTTAAATTAGTAGATATTTAAATATACATGTAGATGAAACTAAACTGTAGATTTTTGTAAAATTGTTAGTGAAGTCGTTTTTTCATAATGTCTTATCAAAATTATACCCTTCTTTATCTCATATAATTTGGTTTAGAGATGAAACTTAAATACAAATTATTGCTTTTTGAGTAATTGGAATTTGGCAAAAAGAGTTCCTGCGTAACACATTAGAAGGTAATGCTGTGCATTGTATTTATTAGTGAATGAAGTTGACAAAAATGTGGAATATTCTACTGAGGATTCTGCACTTTAGTATGAAAGTAATAAACAAATAATTGCAAAATTGAGTAACCTGATCAGGAGAAATGAAGAAAAAAAAGAGATTGGCAAGTTTTTTGAAATTGCAAGTGACTGGCATGATGTTTGCCTGTTTGTGGTAGCCATGGATTGAACTTAAGGCCTTGCATATACTTTGCCAGGGCTCTACAACTGGGTTGCACCCCTAACCCATTTTTAATAAATGTATTTTTTTATTTTGAGAGAAAGTTTCCTTAAGTTACACAAGTTGCCTCTGGTCTTGAACTTGGGATCTTCCTGCTTCTGCTTTTGGAGTTGCTGGGACAACTGGTATGCTTTTTGATGGGATTTCTCCTACCAATAGGAGGATCTTTGAATATAAAAATTTTAAAGGTTAAAAATAAATATTAGCAAACATGAATAAAACTACCTTTAATTCCCATTCATATTGCAGACACATGAGAAAACAAGAAAGTATTGTTATTCAAATATACACACAGAAGATGAAAATTAACTTGATCTTCCTTAATAGGTATTTTTGAATATGGTAGTATTTCTATTTTTGCATGTTTATTTTGGTTGTACAGTGTGAATGTGGCATTGTAATGTATAACACATTCTTATAATTAGTATAAACAACTTACCTTCAACTTAACAAACTATATTTATTATTAATACCTTGTTAATGTCAGGTGTGATGTTTGACAAATGCAGCATTCTTCTTGAAGTTTACAGGAAGCATTTTGAATAATACTGTGACTTTCTATTTTCTACTTGTCATTTCTTTCATAGTATTAAATACAAAAGGAGATCAATTATTCCTTGGGGGGAGTAGAAATGAGATGAAACTGTTGAATTGTTGAGGTAAAATAACTCTTCCATCCCTGCATTTTTCTTTCCACTGAGTTGTTTTCTTTTAATTTTCTATTTTCATTTCCTGCACGGAGTCTCCTTGCTGCCTTTGGTACCCATCGTATTTCTGCTAGAGAAAATGTAATAGAGAATAAGGTCAATAACTTCATATATATTTCCCTTTCTGTTCCTTTCCCCCCCTTCTAGTGTCCAAAACTGTCTAAGAAGTTGCCAACAAAAATAGAGATATCTCATATGAAGAATTTATTTTAGAGAAAGGAAAGGCATTTGTGTACTTTCTATTTGTAAACTGAATTCTATTTTAATTCATTATTATTATAGTTTTTATTTATTTATTTTATTAATTAATTATTTTTTTTTCTGTGGTACTGGGGGTTGAACCCAGCGCCTTGTGCTTCTATGCTTTGCAAGTTTTGTATCACTCAGCTGCACCCTCAGTCCATTTTTTTTTTTTTTTTTACTTTTTTGAAACAAGGTCTCGCTAAAGTACACAGACTGCCTCTAGTCTCGAGTTTGTGATCCTCCTGCCTCTGCCTCCTGAGTTGCTGGGATCACAGGAGTGCAGCACTGCATCCGATTTAATTCACTATTTCTAATTTCCCTGAGGTATGCACTGAATTCAATTCTTCATAAATTTCTAGTACAAAATCATAAGAAGATCATGTAGCAATTTAGGATTTAAAAAAATGTTTAAATATGAAATTGTTAGAACATTTCAAAATTTTTCATTGGACACAACCTTAGCAGTAATTGCCACTCTAGGACAATGGCTTGAAATTTCCAATTTGAAAAGAGCACTATGCCATCATTTCCGGACATCAACTGGCCATGCCTAGGAGACTCTAAATATGGGCTAGGAAGGTACTTAGTGGATCAAATTCTTCCAAAAATAAGGGATAAGTTCCAACAAACTGCTGTCATCAACCTATCAAACTGTTAGGACTGTTTATTGTTTCTGATATTACTTCATTTTTTCTTTTATTTTCCTTTCTTTTAAAATTTTTCTTATTTATTTTGTTACTTTTGTCATCCACTCTGTGTATCCATCCATCTGTCTAATTTTTATTAAATTACATTTTTATTCAGGAAAATGAAAATGTTTAAATACCATCAAGCAAAACAAATATTTATATTGGTAAAACAAATATTTATGTTGGTGTATTTAAAGACATTTAATTTATTTTTCTGGGAAAAATTAAATGTACATTCAATTAAATTCCTAATGTGTGCAGATATGTCCTAGGGGTTCTCTTTGTGTAGCATTTTGAGGAAATAATGATGAACTTGAATGATGTATTTGGAAGTTAATGTCACTTTCGTTTTTTAGCTTACAAATGTGTAAAACTGTGCATGAACTCTGAAATAATGTTTTTGTGTGTGATATATGATTATATGTTTGTATACATGTATTCCCTGAGATCATGAATATATTCACACATAACTAATAACATAGCTTGCAGCCGTAGCCCTGTGGCATCCGATCCCCTTAGATCTCGGAAGCTAAGCAGGGTCGCGCCTGGTTAGTACCTGGATGGGAGACCGCCTGGGAACACCAGAAGCTGTAGGCTTGGGAGAAGGACCTGGTAACCCCCTCCCAAAAATCAATCCGCCATTGAAAACCCTATGAACAGCAGAGAAGCACTGACAATAGTGTTTCCTCTGTTGTACAGAGGGTCGCTATGAGTCGGATACCTACTCGATGGCTCCTGACAATAACAACAACAATATCATAAGTAAATTATAGTATTGCTAAAACCTATATTGGGCTAGGATTTAGCTCAGTTGTTAGAGTGCTGCGCTGCAATCTCTGAGGTCCCGAGTTCATTTCCCAGCACCACAAAAATGGGAGAAGGATCTGGCAATCCACTCCTAAGGCAATCCCGAAACAGTCAACCATTGAAAACCCTAAGAGGGTCGCTATGAGTTGGATACCTACTCGACAGCACCTAACTGAACTAACTGAAAACTATATTTCTATTTATTTTTCTGCATTTGATTATACTGTGAAATAAATTAATGTGAATTTGTAAAAATTCACTGAGAATCCAATCTTTTCTCACCATTTTCATAACTAAAATCATATAAATGATCTCTCCAATTCTTGCCTTATTCCTATGTATTCCCCAAACCATGACCTCCTTAAGACACTCCTTTGCCCTAATTCCTTCAACACTTTCAATTTCATTCTTAAGAAAATCCTACCTTAAATGTTGGAGCAGGCCCTGTGTTACTGGTGTCCTTATTAGCAGGGATAACTACATTCTGATTTTCATGATGACTGTATTAATTTGTACTTTTGAGGTGTTATATGAAAGAATTCCCTGAAGTATTTACTCTGTGTGTTCCCTTTGTAGTTTTATAGTTACAGAGCTTAAGTTTACATCTTTAATCCATTTGAAGTTTATTTTTGAAGTTTGTGAGGCACAAGGGCCTAGATTTTTATTTCTGTATGTTGAACTCTGATTTTCTAAGTGTCATTTATTGAAAATGCTGTACTTTCTAAAATGTATGTTCTTAGTACCTTTATCAAAGTTTACTTGGCTATAGATCCATGGATTTTTTCCTAGGCTTTCTATTCTGTTCTATTGATTTATGTGTCTGTTTTTTATGCTAACCCTGTACTGTTTTGATTATTATCTCTTTGTATATTAGCACACCACATCCAACACCATAGTTAAGGACTATTCACCATGATCCAGTGGGATTTTTATCAGTGTGGTAAGTTTGTTCAACATATGCAAATCAATAAATATAATACAAAACACAATAGAATTCTGAAAACATATGATCACCTCAACAGATACAGAAAAGGCATTTGACAAAATTTGACATCTTTTTATGATAAAAACTCTGAAGACTTAGATAAAGAATGAAATTACCTAAATTTAATAAAGGACATATAATATAAGCTCACATCTAATATGCAGAATCAGAGAGTGATGAAAACTTACTCTCTAAGGTCTACAACAAGACAGGATCCCAATTGTCACAAATATTATTTGACATAGTACTGGAAGTCCTAGGAAGATAAATAAGAAAGAAACTAGAAGAGGAAGTCAAATTGTCACTGCTTGTAGACAGCGTAATCATGTACTTTAAAAATGAAATAAGCTAAAAAAAAAAGAAAGAAAAGAAAAGGAAAAAGAAAGACTGACCTAAAAACTATTAGAACAAATGAATCAGAGTTGCAGGATACAGAATCAGTTCTTAAAAATTAGTAGTGTTGAATATTTACAGAGTTATCTGAAAAATGAGCCCCATTCTTATCAGATAAAAATACCAAACTCTCAATAAAATTAACCAAAGAAGTGATAAGCTCTACCATAAAAAGATGAAAATAATCAGAAAGGATATAATAAAATGGGAAGAAATCCCATATTCATGGATTAGAACATTCAATATTGTTAAAATTTCATTACTACCTAAAATGATCAATTGATTTAATACAATCTCTATCAAAATACCAGTAACAGTCTTTATAGAACTAGAAAATATCCTTAAATTTTCAGGGTCCCACAAAGAAAGCAATGAATAGCTAAAACTGTCTTTATCAAAAAGAAGAAAGCAGGGACATTACACTTGACTTTAAAATATGAAGTTTTTAGTGAAGAAGGGACAATATACAGAGTAGAAAGAAGGAGGGAAGGAACTAACAGAGGGAAGTGAGGACTGTGGAATGTGAGATGAGAAAGAGGGTCATTGTGGAGGGATAGGTGGAGAAAGGATAATCTCAATGTAAACAGTGTAACTTCCTTAGTACATTGTAAAAATAGGGGAATATAACCCAAATATGCATTTGGGTTTTATTATATATTAGCCATAAGACTCCCTAAACTTTGTGGGTTGATGAAAGTGTTACCAGAAGTGATTTAAAGGATGCATAATGGAAAAAGCCAATGCTGTATTACTGTGTATCCCATCACCATTTACTAATAAAGGCAGATAAAAAATGAAGATTTTTTAAGTAAACTTTTTATTATAAGTACTAGAGCATTTACTTGTAAAATAATTCTACAATTTTTTGTGATATTTTCATACATGCATATAATGTATTTTGATGAATATTACTATAGAAAAACAAAAATCATCTAATAACTTCCATATAATATTGCATTTCATTATTTTTTTAAAAAACACAGTTTATTACTTTTGCTTTTGCTTTTGTTTTTGTTGTGCAATAACACGGAGTTGGATCCAAGATCTCACACATGCTAGGCAAGTGTTCTTCTATTGAGTTGCAACCGCTGCCCCCCTTTTTTATTTTCCATATTGAGGCAGTATCTCACTAAGTTGCACAGGCTGCCTCTGAGCTTGAATTTGTGATCCTCCTATCTCAGCCTCAGAAGTAACTGGAATTATAGCTATGTTCTACCATGCCCAATGTATTAGCCACTTGGTACATCATTGCAACAGAGAAACTGACTGAAACAAATTTACGGGAGAAAAGATTTATTGGAGGCTCATGGTTACAGGATTACAGTCCTTAATGGTAGCATCAGGAGGCAACAGGGCCTGTAGCAGTAAACTTCACACCTTGACACATTAGGAATAAGAAAACAGAGTGACTAAACCCAGGACAATGGATTTGTTGTTCTTGTTGTTAGGTGCCCTTGAGTTGGGTCCCATTCAGAGTGATCTTAGGTAAAACAGAATGCAACACTTCCAGTCACTGTTCTATGCAGTGCTTCTCTGCTATTCACAGGGTTTTCAGTGGCTAATTGTTTCAGGAGTCGGGGGGGGGGCAGCTACTTTTCCCATTTTTTGTGGTGCTAGGAATTGCATCCAGGGCCTCAGAGTGCACAGAGCATCACTCTACCAATTGAGCTGAACCCACTCAATTAGATGTGAAGTTTTTCCATTCTATGTAGCAATCATTTTAGACAGAATCAGAAGCACATTAATTGTGTTATCTTACTCCACTTTCTTGAAAGTACTACCATTATTTCCCAGCCCAGAGGTAAGATTTTGGTGACATTATATAAATCCTACCCAAATGCCTTCTCTGAGACATCATTGGACTGAAAAGAAATCTTTAGAAATATTTGCAAATATTTCTCCTTATTATACAAGAATAAGAAATAAGAAGCTGGTTACTTCAACAATAAAATCAGCATCTCTTTAACAGACAAGGCAAGTGTTCATTGGAGACTATATTCTTAGATCAGGTGCACAGTACAGTATTTCCCCTTTTTAATTGACAGTTCATAGGGCACCTAATAGTGGTGATCAGTATTCATTTATTCTGGTAAGGATACTACTACCCAGCTACCAGTCCTGAAACTATTATAGCAGTGTCATAGTCTTTTCATCATTCTTCCCAGAACTGCCCATCAGGCCACTGATTGTGTAGATTTGCAATATATAAGTGAAGGATATTTGATAACCACAAAGAAAGGATGATTATGCCTTTCCTACAAAACTAAAAGGAGCATATCAACTGGAACTTGGTAATTTTCAATACACTCAAGAAATTGAGACTGAATCATAGCATTATAATTTGATTTTCACAATAATTTTTAAAATGGAAGTACATTTTAAGAAGGACTGAAAATCAAAACTAGATTCAACTCTAATTACCATATATTCTTGAATCTAGTCTGCAACATTTCAATACTTTGAGAGGACTACAAAATCAGATGCGCTTTAGAATAGCATGTAGATTAAATTCAAGGTGCAGAGAATTCTCTTTCCTGCTAATCCAATCCACACACAATTCAAATCTACATTTGATTTTATAGCCCACTAAAATTGTTAAGAGAGTGCAAATTAGATTCAAGAATATAAGGGAATAGCACTGACTATAATTTTGGATATTAAACAATGATAAATTTGGAAAATAATATTCATAATGTGCATTACTTTCATCCAAGTAAAGAAATAAATTATTTGCATGAGATAAAATAAAAATAATGTTAAGTACACCAGTGCATACCAATCATAGTTGTTTTAATGGGCATTTGTTGTTGTTGTTGTTAGGTGCCGTCGAGTCGGTATCCGACTCATAGCGACCTTCTGTACAACAGAGGAAACACTATTGTCAGTGCTTCTCTGCTGTTCATAGGGTTTTTCAATGGCAGATTGATTTTTGGGAGGGGGTTGCCAGGTCCTTCTCCCAAGCCTACAGCTTCTGGTGTTCCCAGGCGGTCTCCCATCCAGGTACTAACCAGGCCCCACCCTGCTTAGCTTCGGAGATCTGACAGAATCGGATGCCACAGGGCTACGGCTGCAGGCAATGGGCATTTATAATCTAGTAATTCCTCATTTTTATACAGACAGAACCCCACACAATGATGAATAAACATTTTCTGAGTTCATGTTTGTAAATATTCTAAAAATAAAAGTACAAGACGATAACAGATGCCAGTAGGTAGAAGACTGCCTAAAAGAGAGTGGTTGACTACCAGGATAGGAAGACTAAATTGACAAATGCAATTTGATAAGTTATTGAGAAGTGATAGTAATTAAAAATTTCATCTATGGATGTATAATTTGAATTGATTTTGTTCTCAAATAAAAACTATTGTCTCACATTTTTTGATAATGGAATAAAAATTGACAAATTTCTATTTGAAGAAGTATTTTTTGAGCATGAATGAAAAAATTATTTGTGCTTTATGTTTGTGGAGCAGTTTATTCTGACATTCTCTTTGAATGTATGTGTCTAATTGCTTATCTCATAAAATTTTCCCTATGTACAACTGCATGTGGGAATGTACAACTAAAACAAGGAGTTATTGGAAGTAGAAAGAACACCATTATGAAGTGATGAATACCTAACTATGTCAGAAGTGTGATATTAACTAGGTCTCATGCAAATGTATCTACATCTATTTATATCTACCTATTTATCTATCTTTGATTCTAAATATCTATCTTTGCATATCTGTGAATTATATTGTGCATTTGTTAAAAGGAAACCATGTTCCAGACTGTGAATACAGACATGCGTGTGCGCACACACACACACACACACACACACACACACACACACACACTACTACTACTACTAGGGCTTTGTTCTATTTTGGAATAGCCTTTTCCTATTATTGCTTACTTTGCCTGACAGATTTTATTTAGGTTGATTTCTCTTTATATAGCTATTAAATTCTTACTATCTCATTAATAGGAAGGTTATACAATTTCTTATTTTTTAAGTTCTAGGTGTATTATGATTGAAAATGTACTGAATGACAAAAACATAATTCTGCCTGCAATTTTGTAGGTAAACTCAAAATAAGGGAAAAAGATTTCATACATAAAGTTATAATAATTTTTATTGGTTGTGGATGAGTAACTTAACAAGGTACATATATAAATTTTGTTATAAATGTAAATTGTCTATGTTTATATTTCCTATAAAATTGGATTTGGTTGTTATATATTAATATTGTATATGGTTGTAATATATTATTGTTGACATATAGAAATGATGAATTCAGTATAACTCTACTTAATATTTTATAAAATGTAACAGAAAACAAGGTGCTGGTGGCGTTGACCTGACTTAGGTTTTGAAGATCTCTTGAACTACTCCAGCATCACTTACAGCTTCCCTGAAAAGAAAGAAAGAGAGAGAGAGAGAGAGAGAGAGAGAGAGAGAGAGAGAGAGAGAGAGAGAGAATTTTTCATGGACCGTGTCTAAAACATAAGTAAATGTCAAGATGATTACATGAACCTGAATCCATAGTGATGAGCAGAAGTAATAAGCTGTATCTTCAACTATTGGCTCAAACAGAGCCACAAGAATCAACTGCATATTCATACTTCTCACTCCAAGTTCAATGAAGTCAAGTTGGTAGTAGGAAGTCAGGTTCAATGGTAATATTACTATAATGGAAATCAAAAAATGCTATAAATTAACTTTTCTTTATGAGGAGCTACCTTATGAACACATCACTAATGTGAAATTATTTGTTCTCATTTTTATGGCTAACAAATACACCTGTGTGATATTATACAATACCTACTCATTTATTTTGGCCTGCAGCTGTAGCCCTGTGGCATCCGATCCCGTGAGATCTCAGAAGCTAAGCAGGGTCGGGCCTGGTTAGTACCTGGATGGGAGACGGCCTGGGAACACCAGAAGCTGTAGGCTTGGGAGAAGGACCTGGCAACCCCCTCCCAAAAATCAATCTGCCATTGAAAACCCTATGAACAGCAGAGAAGCACTGACAATAGTGTTTCCCCTGTTGTACAGAGGGTCGCTATGAGTCGGATACCGACTCGACGGCACCTAACAACAACAACAACAACTCATTTATTTTGGGGTCTGGGATTTAGCTCTGTTGGTAGAGTGCTGCTCTGCAGTCTCTGAGGTCCTGGGTTTGATTCCCAGTACCGCAAAAATGGGAGAAGGACTTGGCAATCCACTCCCAAAGTAATCCCCAAAACAATCAACCATTGGAAACCCTATGAGGGTCATTATGAGTCAGACATGACTCAAAGGCCCCTAACAACAACAACTCATTTATTTCAGTTCTTTGGATGACAATTCCAATCTGGGTTGATTGTATTCTCTGTTTAGATCTCACAAAACAGAAATGAATCTGTCACACAGGCTGGTACTTGGGGATTTCCAAGTTCTTTAAGGTTGTGTTAGAGTATAGCTTCTGGTGGTTGTATAGGTGAGGTCCCTGTTTCTTTGCTGGTTGTCAGATGGAAGCTGACACTCATGTTTTAATTGCTCTTACTTCTTTTTCTTCCTCCTCTTTCTTTTTCTTCACCTTTTGTTTTTGTTTTTGTTTTGGCTTTTGCAGTGCAAGAGGGCTAAATGCAAGGCCTTGTATGCTTTGCAAAGCACACTGCCACTGAGCTGCATTCCCAACCCCCTTTTTCAGTTTTAAAACTGAGACAGGGTCTCACTAAATTACTTAGGCTACCTCTGGCCTCAAACTCATGATCCTTCTGCCTCTACCTCCTTAGTCCCTCAGATTACAGGCATGCACTACCTCACCTGGCTTCTTATTTTTGTACTAACATTTTTTTTTAAAATGCACTACTTTTAAGGGGTCCATCTGATTATACTAGGCTGATCCACCCAGTTATCTTAGGCTGAAAATAGCCTGAGTTTTATCTGCAAAATCTCTTTAAAATGAAATTCAACATAACTTTAGCAGTAACATTTAGTAACAAAAGTAATAATGGGATGTCTTAAGTGTTGCATACCACAATCCAACCTCTTCTTGTTGTCAGGCCCTGTGGAGTTGGGTCCAACTCATAGTGACCCTATGTATAACAGAACAAAACACTCCCAGATTCTGTGCCAGGTACATGATCTTTCTTGTGTTTAAATCCATTGTTGCAGACACTGTGTCAATCCGTCTAGTTCAGGGTCTTTCTTTTTTTCATTGACCTGGCACTCTCTCAAACATTATGTCCTTCTGGGAATTAGTCTTTCCCATGACAACATGTCCAAAATATGTAAGACACAGCCTAGCCATCCTTGCCTCCAAGGAGCACTCTCATTGTACTTCTTTTAGGATAGATCTGTTGGTTCTTTAAGCAGTCCATGGTATATTAAATATTCATCTTCAGCACCATAATTCAAAAGCTTCAGTTCTTTTCCTGTCCCCCTTATTCAAGATCCAGCTGTCACAACTCTTATGAAAGGACAGCAAATACCATGGCATGAGTCAGGTGCACCTTTTTCTTCAATATGACATTTTCATTTTAAGCAAAATACTCTCTGTAGTTCAAAATAAAGAGTCACATCAGCTACAAAAAATTCAGAATTCATTTTCTGAAACATCAAAATAAGAGAAGAAAAGATCCTACCATTTGGTTCTCTGGATATGTGTACTTCAGAAACATAAAGGCCAATGTATCATATGTGATCATTTTAATATACAACGATATATACCTAGCATATACTGAGCTTACAGACATTCCAGGTCAAAAGGAGGAACTGCAGAAGGCAAAGAGTATTACCTGATGCAAAGCAGTTTTGACATCAAGTGGGCAAACTCAAAGTGGAGTTATTTGATTAGATTTCAAGGTTTGTAACTATTCTTCTATGGTTCTCACTTCTTCCCTCTGAACCCTTGGTTCCACTTATTGAGCTTTTAATTCTGAGCCCTAGGCTCTCCCTTGTGCCCTCTGAGTCATCTTTCAGTTTTCACAGGAAGTGGTTCAAGTTTCCAACTATGTAGTTCATCAGCCTCTATTTGCCAGATGATTTTGAGGTTCCAACTTTTTCCCCATTTGTTGCCCTCTCTGCTTTACTCAATCCAAGATGGCAGTATTTCTCAGTAGACAAATACATGGGTTGGATACGAATTGTACTGAGTTTCACTTCATTAGTTAAAAGCCACTTCTACAGATATTTCTCAGGTAACCTTTTTTGGTTTGTTTTTGGCTTCAGCTGCTGAGTATCCCTCTTACTTGATTAAGGGGGTGTTTGAGGCACATTCTTAATTCTCAATGAATTTTCTGATCTTTTGATCTCTCAAAGTTTCAGGAAATAATTATAAATAAATATACTCCCTCTTCTCTCTACAGCACCTTTTCTTATGACATTTTAGTATTAATCCTATCAGGGGAGGCTAAAAATTTTAAAACTTCCGTCTGATTCCATTTTTCCAGTAACCATGACATCATTTTATCACTCTTTCTTCACATTTTACTGCAAGTATCAAGGAAATAAAACAGTTATTATAATCAACACTTGAATAGATCCTTAGGGGTATATTCAGGTTTATCACTTACAAGTTATAATTTCTAGGTATCTGTGGGATGCAGTTTCACTGTTTTTGTAACTGCATTAAGCTTTCTCTCCCACATTTCTTAAACTACTTCCTTCAGTTTGTAATAAGATGCTTTCCATTACATGTGACTCTTCCCTGGCAACGTTTTTAAAGTCCAGGTTTGTGCTATCCATTTGTTCATGGTGATTTGAGATTTGGCTAAGGCAGTTTAGGGTTTCTGTATGATGTGCCTCATTTATTTTTGAGTCCTCACCAGCAACATTTTCAGCATCCATATTTTTACTAACAATCTGTTCAAGGCAATTCAGGGTATTCCTATCAAGTTTCTCACAGTTTTCCCATTTCCACAGTCAATGCAGTAATTCTTTTACTAACACTTCAGTTGCAGGAATCAAATTAATTTTCTATTGCTGCATACAAATATTGGCTAAAAATTGATTCAGAATGTGAAATGATTATTCTCCTTACCTGTGCATCCAGTTCCGCCCTGTATACTTTTACAACATCCAGAGATTCTATAGGTTGCAAGGACAAAACTTTTTTCACACCATATCACAATCCTTTAACATTGTGTGAAAATATTATAATGATAACTTTTACAAAGTAGGTTAGGAATCTATTTTCTAATGTAATAAAATATTCTAAGGTGTTGTGATATATATAGTTATAAATATTAAAAATAAAAACACCCTTGATTTTATATAAATGAACTATGATCTAATAATCTGAAAGATATTGAGTTAAGTGGCAAAGCCAAACATAGTCATTGTAACAATTCAATGTAAACTGATTCCAAAAGAAAACTCCAAAAAAATTGTTTATCACTTGTCCTTAAGATCTAAAAATTATAGAAAGGTATCAAAACATATTTTCTTAAAATTATCTCCTTAAATAATTTCAAACATTGCCTGCTGACAATTATTAACTAAATATATACTAAAACTATTCAAACAATGGTATTAAGCATTTGGTAGCATAAACTTCCAAAGAATAATGTACTGAAAATAAGTTATAATTTCTGTTTTACAGGTTGAAATTTAATGAATTTATATAGAAATTACTGTATTTTCATTAAAATCATTAGCTTCAAAAAGTATTTGTTGATGGAAAGGGATTTGCCAGATATTTTCATGTCTACTTCTTCATTTAAATATTATAATCATTCTAAGGATAAGTTTTTATAAATTCAATTTTATAGATGAAGAAAGTTAATCTCAAAGTCCCTTAACAGCAATTACACAGCTAGGTGACAGAATACGTTTATA
>VMDO01035037.1:0-16433 GCA_007922755.1 Pedetes capensis
ACCACTGAGCTGCACCCCCAGCCCCATTTTTATTTTTTATCTTGAACAGGGTCTCAGTAAGATACACAGGCTGCCTGCTTCTGTATTCAAACTCGAGAGCCTCCTGCCTCCATCTCCCAAATCACTGTGATTACAGGTGTGCACCGGGCTCATGTGATTTTTATAGCGGATCTGGAACCTGCAGGACAGGAAAGAAACACTTCACACCTGGCTGTGTCTGGAATGGGTTAATGGACTCCCTCATGCCTTCAAAGAATAGGCTCAGAGGCAGATATTTCAAAAAGTTAAGAATCTAGGCAGCTATTGATCTCCATTACGGTGCACAGTCCTTTGCACAATGTCCTTTTCAACTTCTGGGGGTGGTGGTGTCTCAAATAGCCTTTATCATCCCTTGTGACTGAATGCAAGAGTCATTCTTAATCCCCTTCTTCCTCTCTAGGCTAAGCTAATTTATCTAACAAAGAGATGTCATGGATTTATGCCAGGAAAAAAGTAGGACTTACACACATTTGGGTGATCAGACATTTCTTTGGGGAAGTCACTGTTCAGCCAAGATCCAAAATCCACATAGGAGTAAACAAAATAAGGAAGGAACAATTTTCCAGGCAGAGAAAACAGCACGTGCAAAAGGCCTGAGGCAGGGAAGTTCTAGCACATGAGGGTCAGAAGGAAGCTGGGCAGGTAGAGGTACAGTGATGCAGCAGGGCAGCAGCATGGAGATGGAGCCAGGTCATGTAGAGGTTAGAAGAGCACAGCAAGGTCCTTGGTCTATGTTCTCAAAGAAGTGGGAAGTCCTTAGAGTAAGTTAAGCAGAGGAGAGACATAAAATATGCATTGTAATAAGAGCCCCTGGCTGCTCTGTGGGCCCTGAGAGGAAGAGCGCCACCTGGTGGCCAAGTGCAATCAATCCAGGCACACGTGGTACCAGGTAAGACAGAGGGAAGTGGATAGGCACAGAGATTCACAAAGTTAAATTGGCAGATTGGAGGATGAATTGGGAGTGTAGGTAGAAAGAAAATGTCAGGTGTCAAAAGAAAAAAATTTTAAAGCGAAGCCAGATGTGGTGGTGCACTTGGGAGGCCAAGGCAGGAGGACCATGAGTTCAAGGCCACCCTGAGCTACAAAGGGAGACCCTATCTCAAAAAAGAGAATAAAAGCCAGGCGTGGTGGTACACGCCTGTAATCCCAGCGGCTCGGGAGGTGGAGGCAGGAGGATCACAAGTTCGAGATCAGAGGCAGTCTGAGCCACTGATGCGTAACTTAGCAAGACCCTGTCTCAAAAAAGTAAAAAAAAAAAAAAAAAAAAGGGCTGAGGGTGCAGCTCAGTGGCCCAGCACTTGCAGAGCACGCAAGCGCGAGGCCGTGGGTTCAACCCCCAGTACTGCCAAAATAAAAGAGAGAAAAATAAATAAATAAAAGAAATGAATAAAGTAGAAAGAATAATTAGAGAGGGGGGAGGAAGGAAGGAAGGAAGGGAGGGAAGGAAGGAAAGAAAAGCTAAAATCATGATCGTCATGGGGTTTTTTGTTAGGTTTGGTTTGGTTTGGGACTGAGGGTGTTGAACCCAGGGTCTCGAATATACTTTGCAAGTGCTCTACCACTGTGCTGCACCCTGTTATCGGAGAGACACTGGAGCATAGGTAGGTCTGGAGCATGGGTCTGAAAACTGGCAGCAAAACCTCGGTCCTGGGCTGTGATAATAGCTTAGTGGTAGAGCACTTTCCTAGGATGTGCCATGCCCTGGGTACAAATCCCAAATGAAAAAAAAAAAAAAAGCCTCTGTCCTTGTGTCCTTGTTCTTGTTGTGAGGTGCCATTGAGTCAGTGTCCGACTCATAGCGACCCTACGTACAACAGCCGAAACACTGTTGTCAGTGCTTCTCTGCTATTCACAGGGTTTTCAGTGGCTGATTGATTTTTGGGAGTGGGTTGCCGGGTCTGTCTCCCAAGTCTACAGCACCTGGTGTTCCCAGGCGGTCTCCCATCCAAGTACCAACCAGGCCCTACCCTGCTTAGCTTCCAAGAGCTGATGGGATCAGATGTCACAGTGGTATGGCTGCAGACTCTGTCCTTGTATTCAGCATATAAAAGAATTTATACCTGATGCAGAAATTATAGTATAGGTTTAATAAAGATGGCACACCTTTAGGAAATAATTACAGGGAAAACTGGGTCACCTGAAGCAGTTTAGCTAGATCTGTAGAGGAACTTGGAAAATCATGCATTTTCTGGGTGAATCAGCATCAGGATGTCTCTGTTCCCCAGAGGAAGGTAAAGAAGCCATAGAACAGGAGAGTTAAGCAGGCTGTTAGAAGGAAAGATGCAGAGCTGGGCTCAGTGGCTCATGCCTGTAATCCCAGCGGCTAGGGAGGCGGAGGCAGGAGGATCGCAAGTTGGAGACCAGAGGCAGTCTGGGAAATTTAGTGAGACTCTGTCTCAAAAAGTAACAAAATGGGCTGAGGGTGCAGCTCAGTGGTCCAGCACTTGCACAGCATGCAGGCACGAGGCCCTGGATTCAACCCCCAGTAACACCAAAAAAAAAAAAAGAAAAAGAAAAAGAAAAGAAAGAAGGAAAGGTGCCTTGGATAGACAGAGAAGGTGGTGGGCCCGGGAGAAGGGAGAGATGGCACGTGATTGCTGAAGAGAGAAGGGAGCAGAGGAGCAGAGAGAAGGAGAGAGGATGAGAGAGAAGTGGGAAGAAGAAGGTGGGCACGTGGTCCTTTTAGTTTCATTCAAACTAGTGACGGCCCAGTATAACATCAGCCCTGGGCACCCAGCTCTGGACACCTAGTGTGACGTGGTCCTCCGGTCTTTGCTTTGTGAATGGCTCGAAGGCTTGGGTAGGGTGTGGAGTCCATTCAAAAATGTGTCTTCATCCTGGTGGAATGGCAGGCACCGTTTTCAGTCCCCTCTTCCTCCAGATTGCCTGCCAGTGCCTGAGCCAGGTACCTGGGAACCTCAGGTCATTTTTTAAGTGTTTATATTGAGACAGCTGGGATTTAGCTCAGTTGGTAGAGCGCTGCTCTGCAGTCTCTGAGGTCCCAAGTTCGATTCCCAGTACCGCAAAAATGGGAGAAGGACCTGATAACCCACTCCCAAGGCAATCCCCAAACAGTCCAGCCATTGAAAACCCTATAAGGGTTGCTATGAGTCGGATACGACTCGACGGCACCTAACAACAACAACATATTGAGACAGGGCCTCACTAAGTTACACAAGATGCCTGTGGCCCTGAACCCACAATCCTCCTGCCTCAGTCTCCCAAACTGCTGGGATCACAACAGTGAGGCACCACGCCTGACCTTTCTTTTTTATCTGGAGTGGGAGACTCCCTAAATTACACAGGCTGCCTATGGCCTCCAACTAAAGATCCTCCTGCCTCTGCCTCCTGAGCTGCTGGGATTACAGATATGCACCACTGCACCCAGCCATGTGTTTTGTTCAATAAAAATTACAGGTCACTGTTTTGTACTAAGGTCCTGTTAGGGATTTTTAAAATAATATTTCTCAGCTAGGGTCCCTCATAACAGCCTGAGGGGCTGACCCCTAGTTGACCCCAGGGCTCATCTCACTCACTCAAAACAGCCCCTCCCATCGAGTGAGCAAAGATGGCCCCCAGCCAGCTTGACCAGCCCTAACCACCTTAATTTTGATTGGCTCCCCTCACCACCTTGCAGGTAATAACTGTCTCCACTTGGCAGTTATGTCCGTTTGCCCCCAGTACCTGCCAGCTGTGTGCCCCGATTGGCTGAACCCCACCATGTGACCCCTCCAGGACCCTATAAAAGCAGGGCTCCTGGACCCCATATCACTCCTCTGATCCTCAGCTCTCTGACCATCTCCTGAACCTCATCACCTGGACCAGCGCTCCCTACTCCAGCAAGACCATCTAGCAAGCCGGCGAGATCAAGCCCAGGGGCCCCAAAGAGCCGAAGGCATCTAGCAAGCCACAAAGAGCCTCCCAACTCCTCCCATCCTTGGGAAGGAGGGGGGTAAAGGTGAGCCGCAAGAGTCAAGGCCATCGGACCTCCACGGAACACCAGTGGCTGTGGCTGTGCCGTTAAGGCTGAGCTGTACCAGCACTTAGCCTGCAGCATTCCATGCTGCAGGCCTAGAGCCAGCACTTAAAGGCATAGAGCCTTGCTCTATAGGGGCTGCTTGCTCCTTGCTCTCCATAAGGGGAGCACCCCAATAAACCATCCCCATCTTTCTCCAACCATCTGAAGGTCTCCCGAGGTCCTTCTTTCCCGACATCGACCACGTGTTTATGTTGGGGGTTTGGCCCTAGCTTTAGCCGGGCTAGAGCTAAAACCCCGACAAGGTCCTGCACTGGGCCCAACACAACAGGCTAAAAATTGAGACAGAGTCACGCATGCTGGCATCCACGTCCCCAGGCTGAAGCAGATATTCTTCCGACCCCAGCGTGGCCGTCGGCACTTGTTGTCCCAGCGCTGAAGAGACTGAGACAGGAGGCTGACGTCAGCCAAGAGCTCATGGCCGCCCTGAGTGACAGCAACAATCACAGCAGAAAGAAAAGAAAAACAGAGGTTTCTCTGACCTGAGAAATCAGGATTAAAGACCTAACCGCCAAACTTTCCCAACAGGCCAGTTTCAAACTGCATCATAATGAAGCTCCCTCCGCTCGAATCTTACACAAAAGACATGACTCAGTAGGGCCCTGGCACATGCTAGTGATGCCACCTACTCAGGCGGCTGAGGCAGCAGGATCACACGTTCAAGGCCAGAGGTGGCCTGTGCAATTGATCAAGAACTTGTTTCAAAATAAAGAGGAAAGGAAAGGGAGAGGGATGTGGCTCAGGGGTGGAACGCCTGCCTGGGAGCACAAGGGGCTGGGTTCAAACTCTTTCAGTACTGTGGGAAAAAACAAAAAAGAAATGCCTAAAAGAATTCCATATTAACTATTATCCTTTCTGACAAGAAAATCTCAGGGGGGAGAGGGGCCACAGACACAAGAGAAGAGGCTCTGCCTGTAGAGGACCACGTTTATTTGGGGGCAAGTAAAGAGGGGGTACCCCCACGAGTCTGTCAGCTTGTTGTGCTAGGAGGGCTTGCGTGTTGCTGTGATGCTGAAAGCTATGCCACTGGCATTTCAGATATGAGCAGGGCCACCCATGGAGGACAGGTTTCAGCCGAGCTTCCAGACAAAGACATACTAGGGAGAAGGACCTGGCTAAACCACTCCCAAAACAATTAGCCATTGAAAACCCTGTGAATAGCAGAGAAGCACTGTCAGATAGAGTGGCAGAAAATGAGCCTCCCAGGCTGGAAGGCATGCAAAAGATGACTGGGGAAGAGCTAGTTGCCTCCTCAAAGTAGTAGTAGTTGTTGTTAAGTGCTATCGAGTCGAGTCCAACTCATAGCGACCCTAAGTACAACAGAACGAGACACTCCCTGAGTCTGTGCCAGGCACATGATCTTTTTTATGTTTAAGCCCATTGTGGCAGCCACTGTGTCAATCCACCTCCTTGAGGGTCTTCCTTTTTTCCGTTGACTCGGCAGTCTCCCAAAAATGATGTCCTTCTCCAGGGATCGGTCCCTCCTGACACCATGTCGTAGCCATCCTTGCTTCCAAGGAGCACTCTGGTTGCACTTCTTCTAGGACAGATCGTTGGTTCTTTTGGCAGTCCATGGTATATTCAATATTCATCTCCAGCACCATAATTCAAAAGCATCAATTTTTTTCCTGTCTCCCTTATTCAATGTCCAGCTTTCACAACCATATGATACAACTGAAAATACCATGGCATGAGTCAGGGGTACCTTTGTCTTCAATGTGACATCTTTACTTTTCAACACTTTAAAGAGGTCTTTTGCAACAGCTTTTCCCAATGCAATGCATCTTTTGATTTCTTGACTGCTGCTTCCATGGTTATCGATTGTAGAACCAAGTAAAGCAAAATCCTGGACACCCTCAATCTTTTCTACCTGTATTATGAAATTTCTTACTGGCCCAGTTGTAGGGATTTTTGTTTACTTGATGTTGAGGCACAATTCATACTGAAGGCTATGTTCTTTGATCTTCATCAGTAAATGTTTCAAATCCTCCTCGCTTTCAGCAAGCAGAGTTGTGTCATCTGCATAACGCAGGTTGTTAACGAGTCTTCCTCCACTCTTGATGCCACGTTCTTCTTCATGAAGTCCAGCTTCCTGGATTATTTGCTCAGCATAGAGACTGAAGAGTTATGGTGAAAGGATACAGCCCTGACATGTATCTTTCCTGACTTCAAACCAGGTGATACATCCTTGTTCTATTCGAATGGCTGCTTCCTACTCCATGTATAGATTCCTCCTGAGTACAAGTAAGTGCTCCGGTATTCCCATTCTTCACAATGTTATCCATAATCTGTTGTGATCCACACAGTCAAATGCCTTTGCATGGTCAATAAAACGTAGATGGACATCTTTCTGCTCTTCTCTGCTTTTGGATAATATCCTCAAAGCAGAGTTGACCTTAATGAGGGGAATTTAGTAAAGCCCCTGGGACCCCCTTTGGCTGATGTGGCATGACTCAAAATGAGAAGAAACATGGTGGCTGCAACAATGGGCTCAAATATAAAAAGATGGTGCGCATGCCATGGTGTAGAGGAGTGTTTCATTTTGCTGTTCGTAGGGTGGCTTTGAGTCAGATCCAAGGCAACAGCACCTAACAACAACAAAGGGGGGCCAGGGGACGGTAAAAGAAGCCAAGCTGGCAGCACTGTGGCAGGCTACTGGCAGGAGGAACCAAGTAAGGCCGGGAGCTTTGTGGGAGGAAAGCGGGGAAGGGGGAGGTGAAATTGGAAGATTTGCCTTTGGTCACCAGGTCCTCTCCATTATCTCACGATCTTGGAGCTCTGTCAGGGAGGGGCCTTTGTCCCCTCACTGTCTCCCTGTCCCTGTTTTACTTGAAAAATAACTCTGAGGTCACCAATCTGCTCTTTGTTTTTGTTTGTATTTCATGGCCTTCTCTGTCTACAAGAACAACCTTTTGGGACTGGGAATGTAGTTCAGGGTTACAGTGTTTGCCCAGCATGCACAAGGCCCGGGGTTGGATCCCCAGTGCCACAAAGGCAAGAATAAAGTAAAACAACAACAACAACACACCAGACGCTTTCCCTCAGCCCCTCAGAACACTCATCCCACTTTCTAGAACAAACTGTTGCCTGATTCTGGAATCACGAAATAAAGCCAGTCAAAATCTTTAAACTGACCTGAGTGCGGTGGCACACATCTGTAATCCCCACAACTCAGGAGGCTGAGGCAGGAGGATCGCGAGTAGGAGGCCAGAAGCAGCCTGTGTAACTTAGCAAGACTGTCTCAAAATCAAAAGTAAAAAATGGGCTGAGGGTGCAGCTCAGTGGTAGAGTGATTGCAAAGCATATATGAGGCACTGGGTTCAACCCCTCAGTACCACAAAAACCAAAACAAACAAACAAAAGCCTCCATCTTGTAATTTGGTCTTTTGGTGACCTTTCCTCATACGAGGGATTGAACCCAGGGCCTCCCCACATGTTAGGCAAGTGCTACACCACTGAGCTGCACCCTCAACCCCCTTTTTTGGTTTTTATTTATTATTATTATTATTATAACTTTTTTTTGTGTGTGTGGTACTGGGGATTGAACCCAGGGCCCCACGCCTGCATGCTCTGCAAGTGCTGGACCACTGAGCTGCACCCCCAGCCCATGTTTTTACTTTTTGAGACAGGGTCTCGCTGGGTTACGCAGGCTGCCTCTGGTCTCGAATTTGCGATCCTCCTGCCTCTGCATCCCAAGCTGCTGGGATTACAGGCGTGCGCCACCGCGCCCCGAGGTTTTTATTTTTGAGACAAGGTTTTGCTAGATTGTGCAGGCTGCCTCTGGCGTCACACCTGGGATCCTCCTGCCTCAGCCTCTCCAGTCGGTAGGATTACAGGTAAGTGCCACTGTGCCCAGCTGATCACTCAGAAAATGAACACCCATCAAAGATTTTATGTACCTCAGTAGTGAATAAACCAAAGGGGTGTGACAGCTTGTTGAAAGGATGAGCCAAGGGGTTACTGAAGTGAATTTGCACCCGACGTGTCTGTGGAGCAGGAGGCAGATGCACCTGGCAGGACACAAGCTGGTGTGAGCCATGCAAGGGAGGAGCCGGGGCTAAGGAGCGCGGAGCGAACGCGGGCGCCGGAGCCCCTGAGGAAGCAGTGCTACAGAGAACATGACTTGACCGGGTGAAACTGATGTCAGACTTCTGCCCCGCCCCCCACGAGTCAGATTTGTGCTGTCACTGTGCTGAGTTTGTCACAGCAGGAAGCTGGCACACCTCGGTACCATCCCAGCTAACGTAAGGGGACCAGTCATGGGCCACACCCAGAAGCTGCACATAGCTCCTCCCACCTCCCACGGGTGGCACACACCTGCCAAGGAGGCCGGGAAATCCTGCGCAGCTGGCCAGCCCAGGCCCACTTGGGACAGCGGAAGGCAGGGGGCCGTGTAGTCACTGAGTCACAGAGCCTGCACAGTGCGGCAGATGCTGCGGGGTTGATTGATGGCCCTAGGTGTGGATGTTCAGGTCCTGCTCACCTGCAGGGCTTGCGCAGAGCAAGGCTGTAAGGCTGCCAGTCGTCCGCGAGCATGGGACTGAAATTGACTCCTGCTGTTCGGCCATGATGGATGAAGCTGGTGCGGTCCGTGAGTTTCCGGAAAGGCCATTTTCTAATGGACCTGTATTAGGCCAGGTCAGGGTGCCCAAAAGTGAAATGATAAACAGACTGAGATAATGGGTCTTGGACTGTCACAATCCCACATAACCACGATGTTGTCGGTGGCTTTAGGGGTGTTTTACCCCAATGTTACTGCCTGTCCTGAGAAGCTGCCTTCCTCAGGGCCTCCACTCAGGGAAGATGCCAGGTCCTTGGTTCTGTTGCATAAAAGAATTTTAGGACAAGTCAGTAAGAGTGAAGCAGTTTAGAGTTTATTAAAGGGTGAAAAGTTTCACACGCTTCCAGAGTGACGCGTGGGCATCCAGAGAGAGAAGCACACTTGAGTGTCTTTACGAGTATATATATATGATTTTGTGCCTTTAAAAACAAAACTATGTTTAAGGATTAAATGAGGCTAAAAAATTAGAGTCAAAAATTAACCACAAGAAAAGGCAACATGAGCCAGTTTACCTTCTCCTCTTATCCTAAAGAATTTCCTCATGTAAGTTAAATTGTAAGGTGACTCTGTGTGTGTGTGTGTGTGTGTGTGTGTGTGTGGTACCCAGTGCCTCCCACTTGCATGATCTGCAAGTGCTGGATCACTGAGCTGCACCCCCAGCCAATTTTTTTTTTTTTTTTGGTGGTACTAGGAACTGAACCCAGGGCCTCACGCCTGTATGCTTTGCAAGTGCTGGACCACTGAGCTGCGCCCCCAGTTCTTTTTTTTTTTTTTTTTTTTTAACTTTTTGAGACAGGGTCTTGCTAAATTGCGCAGACTACCTCTGGTCAGGTTGTTAGGTGTCATCGAGTCGGTATCCGACTCATAGTGACCCTCATGGGGTTTTCAATGGCTATTTCAGGATTGTCTTGGGAGTGGGTTGCCCTTCTCCCATTTGAGACAGGGTCTCGCTAAATTATGCAGATTGCCTCTGGTCTCGAATTTGCGATCCTCTTGCCTCCGCCTCCCGAGCTGCTGGGATTACATGCGTGCACCACCACGCCTGGCTAATTGTAAGGTGATTTTATGGGGTGCAATGTTAAGGTTTGGGGATGGGAGAGGGATGTCAGTAACGTTAAACTCAAAATCCATAAACAGTCAAAGCAGACTTCCAAAAAGACCCTTCTCTCCTTGCCAGTAGTTCCTGATTAAAACACTGTTTGTTCAGCTGAAGGTTGCTCAACTTGTTACAAATAACGTGTCTGAAACATTTTGGTTTCTGGCACTTGACATTGTGAGTTTTGCTAACAAGGGAGCTGTCTGTCCTCCTAAAGTTTTAGCTGATTCCTGCTTAAATTGTCACCAAGGAGGTTTGTGTGAGGATTTATGGTTTCACACAGGAGCCCTTGCAACACTTTATTTTTTCTTTGCGGTACCAGGGATTGAACCCAGGGCCTTGCACTTACATGCTCTGCAAGTGCTGGACCACTGAGCTGCATCCACAGCCGCCCATTTTTTTACTTTTTGAGACAGGGTCTCGCTAAATTACACAGACTGCCTCTGGTCTCGAACTTTCGATCCTCCTGCCTCCGCCTCCGAGCCACTGGGATTACAGGCGTGCGCCACTGCGCCAGGCTGCAACACTGTATCCTTGTGATAAACCACCTGCGTCTGAGCTGGACCCAGCTCCAGAAGGACTAGCTCTTTGTTCTCCTTTTAGAGGAACTGAAGTCTTCCCCTTCTCCTCCTGTGCACTTTGAGAGATCACTGACCACCCTCGACCTGCTTCTGTTACCTTGCTTTGTCTATTCTCACGCCATTGTCACTTTTGTGAGCCTGCCCCCCTCAGAAACTTTTAAAACATCTAGGCTTCCTTTGGGGCTGGGAGTTAGCTCAGTTGGTAGAGCGCTGCGCTGCAGTCTCTGAGGTCCCGAGTTCAATTCCCAGCACCACAAAAATGGGAGGAGGGCCTGGCAATCCACTCCCACGGCAATCCCGAAACAGTCGGCCATTGAAAACCCTATGAGGGTCGCTATGAGTCGGATACCGACTTGACGGCACCTAACAACAACAGGCTTCCTTTGTTCGGGACTCAGTCTTTGCAAAGGACTCCATTGGGCCACATACATGCCAGCGTAATGTTGTTGTTGTTGTTGTTAGGTGCCGTCGAGTCGGTGTCCGACTCATAGTGACCCTCATAGGGTTTTCAATGGCTGAGTGCTTCAGGATTGCCTTGGGAGTGGATTGCCAGGCCCTTCTCCCATTTTTGCGGTACTGGGAATTGAACTCGGGGGCCTCAGAGACTGCAGTGCAGCGCTCTACACACTGAGCTAAATCCCAGCCCCCGGCGTAATGAGCGCTCCTGAACTTGACCACTGCCCCTCCAGCCTCATTTATCCCACAGCAGAGTAAGCGTAGTCTCTGTGGTTTTCAGGACACTTGTTTTGAGAGTCCGGGGGAAGTCGAGAGCTGTCTCCACTTGGGCAGTCTTTCCTGACCTTGTTAGTTAATTAGGTACTACTGGCTCCCGGCTGGTGGGGGTTGTGAGCCGATTCCTTAAGTTAAACCTGGTGATTCTTAGTCGGTGGGAGAGACCACCGATTCTAGAAGGAGGGGCTTCTCTCCTTTCCCATGCCCCACCCCTGCCAATTTTTTTGTTTTGTATCCTAGCTAGGTCTGTTAACCTTAATTGTAGTCCCTAATCTGGCCTGGTGAGATTTTGGGGAAGCACTGGTCTAGGTAGGTGGTTCTCCTAGCAGCTTTTCTTTTTTTTAGTTGTGCTGGGATTCGTGGCTGATAAGACTCAGGCCAGGTCCCAGGGTGAAAAGCCCTTTCCTTCTCATGTCCCCCCCAGATTTCCCTCTCCATCCTGCCTCATTGTGGTTGGACAACGGTCTTGGCAATTAGCCACTACTGTGTAAAAGCGTAAGAAACCCCTCAGCCAGCACTGGATACTGAGAGAGGACAAGGTGCGGAGAGGACACGGCACACGGAGAGGACTGGGGCAGCGATGGGCAGTGGCACCGCAGAGGACATGAGAGAAGCGCCTGGAGTAAGGCATGTCAGCTTCGGCTGTGGCTCCGCCAGCATGTTTTACATTCACCGTGTGCCCCAAGCAGCCACCTCTGGCGCAAGGAACCTGGGTTCGGCAGCTGGCATAGCCAGGACCAACAAGCCCACATTCTGATCCAAGCCAGTGACCCATTGACAAAGACCCCAGGCTCAAGTCACGTGGGTGCCGAGAGCTGGGTACCCAGGGCTGATGTCACACTGGGCATGCCCTAGTTTGGATAAAACTAGGGAAAATGTGCCCAGTCTCTCTTTCCTTGAATTCCTAGTAAGCAAGGCTGCATTATGATTTTGGTGTGCCCTGGGCACTTTTGCCTTTGTTGGCTCCTTCCACCATAAAAAATAAAATTATTTTATAATTGTGTTGTGCTATAAATATATTAATACTATATGTAAAGCATATATTTTCTTCAACCTAAATGTTCATTTTTTTCTGATTGTTGAAGAAATGAAAATAATTTTATGGGTCTCTATAATGTGCTAAATGGCGGGCCTCAAAACATATGTTCACACCTTTTGTATGTTTTTTATTTTTATTTTTTATGTTTGTTGTTGTTGTGACATTCACATCCTAAACCTCAATCCTGTGGATGTGACCTCATGGTGGCAGAAGATTTGATTAAGTCAAGGGCCTTGAGGAGAACTGATCTTGGAGTAGCTGCTGGCCCCTAAGTGCTGTCAAAAGTCTTGTAAGAGAAGCCGGGCACGGTGGCGCATGCCTGTAATCCCAGTGGCTCGGGAGGTGGAGGCAGGAGGATCGCAAGTTCGAGACCAGAGGCGGTCTGCGTAATTTAGAGAGACCCTGTCTCAAAAAGTTAAAAAGTGGGCCGGGGGGTGCAGCTCAGTGGTCCAGCACTTGCAAAGCATGCAAGCGCAAGGCCCTGGGTTCAACCTCTAGTACCACCAAAAAAAAAAAAAAATCTCATAAGAGAGATGCACAGAGAAGGTGAAGAGAAGGGAGGCCCTGTGAGGACCTGGGCTTTGCGCTGGCAATCGCAGTGATGTGGCCACAAGCCAAGGAGTGCTAAAGACAGCCTGCCACGCCCCAAAGCTGCGAGACAGCATGCAATGGTTTCACTCCAGTTTCTGGGACAGGCAGCCCTGCCCTACCTTGACTTCAAGCTTGTCCTCCAAGATGTCAAAGAAGAAATTCCCCATTTAAGCCACCCAGCTGTGGCCATTTCTTATGGCAGCCTCTACTCCAGGCCCTGGCACAGGACCTCTTTGAGTTGTCCCTCCCAAAGGAGACAGGGCCTGTGCGGGCCTGTCCTGTGCATGGGCCCCTGGGTTGGCTCCCGTTGTCCCTTCAGGCTCCCTACCACTCCTGGTAGGCAGCCAGGAAACTTGCAGACTCAGACGGCAGAAGAGGGAGGAGGAGTGGCTGTGGAGATCAAAAGGCCCTGCAGGCCTTCTCCGCAGGGCTCGGCCATCACTCTGCCTGCTTCCTGCTCAGCCAGCCTAGGGTGCCTGACTGCACGCACTGCGCACCTGACCTTTCCCACAGACTAGTGACACGGCCAGGGTCAGGCAGGAACCAGTTGGGGCGACGGTGGCTGCCAGGACATGCTTGGTTTTCTCTCCCCGCCCCCAGTTCTGGGAATCAATGCGGCCGTCCTCATGGTTTGGTCCAGCAGGGTCTAGAATGCACGCTAGGGTCACCTGGCAGGCAGAACAGCCCCGACGGCCATGGTTGTCGTCCTGCTGTTGAGCTGGGTCCCTAAGCTGTGAGACAGAGCTAGAACTCTTCCTCCCAGAGAGAAGGGCAGCCTGAGGGCTGGGCTGCAGCCCAGCGGCAGAGCACTGCCCAGCAAGTCCAGACTGCTGGTAAAGGAATGAAGAGACAAGTAATAGTTAAATTAACAAACAAAGGCAGCCTGTTTCACCAAGTTCTTTGGTCTGGGCCAGCCCCATGCCTTGCTTTGAGAGGGAACGTCACAGAAATGGCATCGTGAGAGCTCCTGGACGTAGCCCTCGGGAAGCCGCTGGCTCCTGACTCGGTGCTCCTGGAAGCAGAAGTGACCGTACTGTGTGGAAGCCCCGGCCAGTCTCCTGGCAGAAGAGAGACCTTGTGGAAGAGACCGAGGCTCCCTTCCTGGCATGGCCAGCGTCAGCTGCCAGGCATGTCACCAAGTCCATGTTGGACAACCAGCCTGAGGTGAGCTGCCAGGTGACAGCAGTCACATAAATGACCCAGGAGAGACCCACAGAAGAAATCACTCAGGGTCATGATCTTTTATTTTATTGTACTATATTTTTGGTACTTGGGGGCTGAACCCAGTGCCTCACACACACTTTGCAAGTGCTCTACCACTGGACTGCACCCCAGCCCCTATTTTACTTTTTATTTTGAGACAGGGTCTCACTAAGTTACACAGGCTGCCTCTGGCCTCCAATTTGCGCCCCCCACCCCGCCTCCGCCTCCTGAGGTGTTGGGATTGCAGGCGTGAGCCCCAAACCCGGGTGCCGTTTTATTTTTAAATATCCTCTGCCTTCCTTCCTGCCCCTCCCACCCCCCCTCAGGAGGTGTAGGAACACCCTCCAGCACAGGCCCGTGCTCCTTGGCCCTTGGTGGCACTGCCAGGCCATGGTGGCTTCCTCCTCTCTTTTCAGCTGCCTCTATGGGGCTCCTGGGGTCTATGTCCCCAAGGGTGGGTGCCTAGGGGTTATAAACGCCAGCACAGGGTGAGCCATCTTTTTCACAAGAGACACTTAAAGGCACAGTGGGCTCCACAGTGGCCCTCAAACCGCTGGGCCCGGCGAATGTGACCTTATTTGGACGTTAAGTCACGATGTTTTTTTTTTTTTTTTTTTTTTTGAGGCAGGGACTTGCTATGTCGCTCAGGCTGGCCTTGAACTGGGGAGCGCCTGCCTCCTGGGTGCTGGGATCCCAGGCAGGTGCACCACCCCCAGCTAGGGGTGGATCTTGAGATGAGATCAGCCGGAATGACACAGGTGGGCCGCTACCAGGTACGCTTGCACAAGAGACAATAGAGGAGACCCTTTATGAGATGGTGGCCACGGAAGACAGGACAAGGAAGGCCTGGAGCTCCCATAGGCGACAAGAGGCAGGAGGACGTCAGCGGGGGTTAGCGGAGCTGTAACCCCACACCGCGGCCTGAGTGCACCGCGAGCCCTCTACTCAGGGAACGCGGGATCCTTCCTCGGACCGGGACAAGAATTCCTCAGGGAGACAGATAAGTGAAGAAGAGCCTGGAGTTCCTCAGATGAGGGGAGGAGAGAGCACATGCTTCAGAGCGAGGCGCGTGCGCAGAGAGGCAGGCCAAGGTGTCCCTTACAACAGATGTATGCGATTTGGGGGCCTCTGAAGTTACCGTGCTCAGGAGTCCCAGCAGGCGCATGGGTCTAGATTCACAGGGAGGAAAAGCAGCACTGTGCAAATGCCTGGAGCGGGATAGCTGGGGGACTTACCTGGGCCTGCTCATTTTCTTATAATCCATAATCTGGCTCAGTGAGAGTCTAAGCAGGCAGTTCTCACAGCAGCTTTCCTTTTTCAGTTGTGCTGGAATTTTTGGCTGATAATACCCAGACCAGGGAGTAGGAACTGGCGAGCCACTCCCGAAACAACTAGCCATTGAAAACCCTATGGATAGCAAAGAGACACTGTCAGATATAGTGCCGGAAAATGAGGCCCCCAGGTTGGAAGGCACTCAAAAGACTACTGGGGAAGAGTTGCCTCCTCCAAGTAGAGTCTACCGTGATGAGGGAAATGGAGTAAAACCCCAGGGTGCTCAACTTGCTGATGTGGCACAACTCAAAATGAGGAGAAACAACTGTAAACATCCATTAATAATTGGAACATGGAATGTACGTAGTATGAATCTAGGCAAATTAGAAATTGTTAAAAGAGAAATGGAGCACATGAACATTGACATTCTAGGCATCAGTGAGCTCAAATGGACGGGCATAGGCCATTTTGAGTCAGACAATCATATGGTCTACTATGCTGGGAATGATAAACTAAAGAGAAATGGGGTTGCATTCATCATCAAAAAAGACATTTCAAGATCTGTCCTGAAATACAATGTTGTCAGTGATAGAATAATATCCATATGCCTACAAGGAAAGCCAGTTAATATGACTATTATTCAAATTTATGCACCCACCACTAAGGCCACAAATGAAGAAAAGGAAGACTTTTAGCAGCTTCTGCAATCTGAAATAGATCAAACATGCAATCAAGACATACTGATAATCACTGGTGACTGGAACGCAAAGGTTGGAAACAAAGAAGAAGACCCAGTAGTTGGAAAATATGGTCTTGGTGACAGAAACGAAGCTGGAGATAGCATGGTAGAATTTTGTCAGACCAATGACCTTTTCATTGCAAATACATTTTCTCAACATCATAAACAGAGACTATACACATGGACTTCACCAGATGGAACATGCAGGAATCAAATTGACTACATATGTGCAGAGAGACGATGGAAAAGCTCTGTACAAAATGTCAAAACAAGACCAGGTGCTGACTGAGGATCAGACCATCAGCTTCTCATATGCAAGTTCAAACTGAAGCTGAAGAAAATTAAAACAAGTATACGAGAGCCATGGTATGACCTTGAGTATATCCCACCTGAGTTCAGAGACCACCTCAAAAATAGGTTTAATGCATTAGACACAAATGACAGGAGACCAGAAGAGTTGTGGCATGACATAAAAGATATCATTCAAGAAGGAAGCAAAAAGTTCTTAAAAAGACAAGAAAAAAAGAAAAGACCAAATTACATG
>VMDO01035038.1:0-16432 GCA_007922755.1 Pedetes capensis
AAAAGTTTGAAAAAAAAAATTACCCTGAACTCCCCAAATTGAATGAGCAGATAAAACAGCATATGACGGAAGGAGAACCCTGAGAGGAAAGAACAGTTTGCTATTTTCAGGGAGCAAAATTGCATGACAAGGTAAGGATGGGGTAGAAGCCAGGGCGTTCCCAGCTCTCCAGGAGCAGGCTTAGGTATCCTGGTGGGTGTGTGGATTCCATCTGAGAAGCAGAGCAGGCCAGGCATGGGGGTGACCACTGCCCAGTGTCCTTCCAGGCTTGCCCAGCCTGGCCCTGCTCTCTCAGCACTGTCTCTCCTTCAGCACCTCCGAGGTGCCTCCAGGCCTGGGGGAAAGAGAGGGTGACACTGTGACGGGGTCTCCCTTCTCACATACCTTCAGAGAACCTATTTACCTGCCACCCACCAGGACACCAACCACCCCTGAGAGAGGGATTCCTATAACGCAGAATTTTTTTTTATAGTGGTGATAAATATTGTAATAGTCAATGGGCTTAAGTTGCAGAAAGGTTTCATTTAAATAATAAATGCTCATCAATGCACATGAAGAGGCTGAAAGTTAATGAGAAGCATCCATCCATAAATTGACAAAAGAAATCTAAAAAGTAGAAATACAAAAGCAGAAATTGAGATGGAAAAACTATTCACAGAAAGAATCAAAGCCAAAGTCAATTCTATAATGAAGCTGGAGCTTGTTTCTATCACCATTTCTGCAGATTGTGGTTTTTTTGAAGCCAGACATTGGAAACTGTATAGGTCTGCCTTAATAAACCACATCTGGTGTGGTTGATCAAGAAGCCTGAAGGAGCTAACAAAAATATTGGCACCAACAGCCACGATCAGGAGGGCATAGGTGTGGGTATTAAAAAGAAAAGAATATTATGCAAGATTTCATGCCAGGCTTTAGAAAAGTTTAAATCAATTATATTTCATAGAACATCTAACTTTTATAAAAGTGATTCAAGAAAAAAGGATAGTTTTATAAAGATGAAAGAAATTCACTTGGCAGACAAATTTTTCCTACAAAGAAAACTAGAAGTTTTGATGATGGTTTCATAGGGAGGAGGTCCTACCCAACACCCAAAGAATAAAACTCCTAGTCAGACTTTCTGGGGGAAGCCCCCCTCCTCAAACTTGCCCCAACTGCCCACCAAGGATAGTACCCAAGGAGACACCTCTGGCAGATGTTCACTGTAACTGAGGCAGAAAGCCTACATATACCAAGTTAAGTTTGAAATTCAAAATTGGTCTCAACATTGGGAAGTGAATTTTAAGTAAAGTAGCACATTAACAGATTAATGGAGACAAATTAAAGGATCCTGTCATTTGATACAAAAAGTTTCTAACACTGTAATCTTTGAAGACATAGCAAATAATGAACCTGTATCAAAAATCTACAGTAAATATTAAATTACGGAAAGACTTCAGTTCTGTACTAATAAGAATTCCTAATCATGAAACACTGCAAGTATTCCGTGTTCCCATCATGGTTGAGAACAGGACAGGGCTTCTGTCCAGTGGTGTAGGCTTTTCCCAAGCCTACAGAACCCAGTATTCCCAGGCTGTCTCCCACCCAAGGACTAACCATGCCCAGGACTGCTTAGATTCTGAGATCAGATGAGATCAGACTCGGGGGTGGTATGGCTGTAGACATGAATCAGTGAGTAAGTCTGATATAGCTTGAGTAAAAGCCAGTTCAAGTGTTTTATGTTACCAAGGAAATAAAACAAATGAGCATCACATTTTACAGTCTTGCTAACAAAGTCCAGCAGGTACCTAGCAAGTTTCTACTAAATTAAATGTGACCCATCACTAAAAACATCAATAAATCATTTTATCAATTATATTTCACTGTAACCTTGAAAATTATAAATAGCAATACTTCAGTAACGGTTGTTGTAAGGTGCTATTGAGTTGTGTCTGACTCATAGCGACCCTCATAGGGTTTTCAATGGATGATTGTTTCAGGAGTGCATTGCCACATCCTTGTCCCATTTTTGCAGTGCTGTGGATTGAACCCAGATCCTGAGAAAGGGCAGAGCTGCACTCTATCAAGTGACCTAAACCCCAGCCACATTTCAGTGACTAGCACTAGTGAAACAGTGTTACCACAGACAGCTCAATGGTGGATTTAAGAAAAGAGGAAAAAACAAGCACCATGCTATATAAAATAGAGTATTTCTGCCGAGGCCCCAGCTCGCATCTCTGTGCAGTGCCCATCCTCCCTGGACCTCCTACCTTTTCATGGTGATCCACTCCATAGCCCTGGCTGAGATTTTGCTTCCAAAATTTCCACCAAATGGAGAAGGTGCTCCACCCTGTTAGGGAAGTTACATGAGATATCAGTTGTATGACAATTATTTTTCTGTCTTTAAGAAATAATTGAAAAATACCTGGGCATGGTGGCACCCACCTGTAATCCCAGTGATTGGAGAGGCGGAGGCAGGAGGATCGCAAGTTCAAGACCTGAGGCAGTCTGCGTAATTTAGCGAGACCCTGATTCAAAAAGTAAAAAAGAAAACTGTGTTGAGGGTGCAGCTCAGTGGTCCAGCACTTGCACAGCATGCAGGCGCAAGGCCCTGGGTTCAACCCCCAGTACCACAAAACAAAAATATAATAACAATAATAATTGAATTATTATGTAACTTGGCCAGGTGCTGTGGCACATGACTGTAATCCCAGCAACTCAAGATATTAAAGCTGTAGGGTTGAGTTCAAGGCCAGAGGCAGCCTGTGCAACTCAGTGAGACAAACTATTTATAGCTATTTGTGTCCTAACCCAAAATGATATTTAAAAAATTGTACCATTCTCAAGCCAACTAGGATTAATAATAGCTACTCTTGGACTTAACCCCACATGGCCTTCTTACATATTTGTACACCTGGATTCTTTAAAGCAATATTATTTCTATGTTCAGTATCTATTATTCATAATCTCAACAATGATCAAAGTCTTCAAAAAAAATAGGAGGATTAGCTAAATTAATTACTACATCATCCCTAATCATGGGAAGCCAAGCCCTCACAGGAATATCTTTCCTTACAGGTTTTTACTCAAAACACCCAATTATTGAATCAATTTACAAGTTGTATACCAAAGTCGGAGCCCTATCAATTACCACTACCTCCTTATCTGCCGCCTTGTCTCAAAATAAATTTAAGAAAAAGGGCTGGAGTTGTAGCCCAATGACAGAGCACTTGCCACGTATATGTGAAGTCCCTAGTTTCATCCCCCAGGTACTACAGGAAAAAAAAATATTTAAAAAAAATTCCGTAACTTAAATTCCACATATTTTTAAGAGTTGCAAATTTGCAAATATGGTTTGGTTTTGGAAATTTCTATCTTTTTGTATATGTTGTTGTTGTTGTTGTTAGGTGCCATCGAGTTGGTATCCGACTCATAGCGACCCTCTGTACAACAGGGGAAACACTATTGTCAGTGCTTCTCTGCTGTTCATAGGGTTTTCAATGGCAGATTGATTTTTGGGAGGGGGTTGCCAGGTCCTTTTCCCAAGCCTACAGCTTCTGGTGTTCCCAGGCGGTCTCCCATCCAGGTACTAACCAGGCCTGACCCTGCTTAGCTTCCGAGATCTGACGGGATCGGATACCACAGGTCTACAGCTGCAGGCTTTTGTATATAGTTGGGACTAAAACACAAGTCTGTCATTCCTGCAGCCTGATTCAGCCTGTGGAGTAGCGTCTCAGTTCTCTTCCTTGTAAAATGTGGCATTTCATCACCTGAACAAGCCAGCCAACAGTCTTCATTATGTTAGAGTTTTATGATATGGTTTCTTACACTTGTTTTGGGGAGGGGATGGATCCCAATTTCCTTTAAGAATCGAGTACACCCTGTGGACTCACTTTCACGTACACACACCACACATTCTGGAACCTAGTCCACCCCCTCTCCACAGTTTAGGGGGCTACAAAATCAGATGTGGAATGCAATCACATGAGGACTGGACTGGCACACGAGAGGACAAGATTCTAATCGGAATATGGTTTTGTGGCCCTCTAAAACTGTCGAAGAGGTGCAAGTCAGATTTGAGACTGCAGTACCTATGCCTCACTACTGTTTCATTATCATTATTGGTTCATTCATGAAGTATTTGAAACAAATTAGTGGACCCAAGTTTAAACTGTGGGAGGTAACAATGGAAAGAGGACAGACCTGCGGATGAAGACCCAGCAACGCCTTGCTCCCAGGCTGAGCTCTACTCATGTCATTTTGGGGCACATTTACACTTCATAAAACAGGTGTGTACCCTGTAATTCTTTCTAAATCATTCTAGACTTTGTATAAATCTCAAAGAAGTATCAGCAGATCCTCCATTTTAAATCTTGTGGTTGTTGTTGTTGTTTTTGTTGTTGTTGTCAGGTGCCATCGAGTCAGTATCCAAGTCATAGCGACCCTACATACACCAGTGGAAACAATTTGTCAGTCCTTCTCTGGGTTTTCAATGGCAGATACATATTTGGGAGTGGGTTGCTGCGTCCTTCTCCCAAGACCACAGTATTTGGTGTTCCTAAGTGGTCTCCCACCATGGTGGCCTGACCCTGCTTAACTTCCAAGATCTGACTGAATCGGGTGCCACAGTGGTACAGCTGCAGGCTGTTTTAAATCTTATTAAAACCTAATGTTTAATTGAACCAAGTATTTCATTTGAAGTATTTCCAATAAACCATCGTCACTTTTTATCTCAAAGTTGGTAGTTTTCCTTAAGGTTCCCATAGGCCCACGTACCACAAACGAGAAAGAATTCTAAATTGGATGGTCTTTGATACGACTTAGAAACCAGATGTTGGTTTTAATCATCTTGGAATTATACTCATCCCCCCCGCAAATGGCTGACACAACACAGCATTCTACAGAGGATGCCGGGGCTGTAGGTGTGAGTCAGACTTCCACCCTACCTGCTGCATGTGGCCCAGCACATTCTTCCTGCAGTCAAAGACCCCTTTGCCTTCCTCAGAGTAGAGCTGGTAAATGAAGTCAGTGGTGTAATTTTCACTGCAGCTCTCGGTTTCTGAAACGAATGAGAGCAGCCACGTTTACACACCCAGTGCTGGTGAGCGGGGCTTCCTGCCAAAGTGTCCCACCCCTGTGGCCCTGGTCAAGGCCATGCATGGCCTCCTGTCAGGTGGGCCTCCTTACTCTGCCACCCTGACCTCACTTTGTTTTCTTTCCTTTCTTCATAAGGTGAGGGCTGAATTAAATGGGTGACAAATATCTTGGGGAAAAAAGGATGTGAATCCAAAAAGTTTTTCTTTTTAAATCACCCTTTAAATGCCAATATGTTTGTAACAATACGGTTACTGTACTTCTGGGTTCCTTCACCATCCATAGTGAGTCAATGGCAAAGGGGTGATGTTTAGGTTTCTAGACCATGAGATGAGTTGTTTCTAAGAAGCTCGATCTAAAACAGAAGGTGAGACATTTTTATGACAGTACCTTAGCACAAGCCCTCTCTGGATGGTGGTCTTCATTTTCTCTGTCAAGTGCTGCACGTTGGACTAGAAAAATAGTGTTTTGCTGATCAGACAATAAACGACCTATGTCCTGCCCTGTGCCAGGCACCCTCAGGTTGTGAGTGCAGAGGAGAGGAGGAAGGCATTGTTTTTTTTGTAGCAGACTGCAATAGACAATTAAGAACCCAGGCAGTGATGTGTGCAGTGTCCACAACATTAAATCAGACAGCATGGGACCTATGCCGGCAGTGGAACTGCATTATGGGCCTCTGTAGTGAATGGAACTCAACACTTCCACAGGAAACGCTTTCCAAAATGAACTGGTTTCCCTCTTACCATGTTTACTTTGTCCCAGCCATTCGTTCAAGTTCTTCGGTTGCTCCTTATTACTCTCTTCTCATTTTCTGTATTAGAGCTCTCAGAATAACTCCTCTGCCTGACTTTATAGAGCCTCTGACAGATAGTTAAGCCAGTTTCCTGCCCCCAGCAGCTCCAGCTACCCGTGGGCAGCTCTTCTTCCCTCCCTAAACCCAGCATTTCCCAGTGAACACCAGCTGCTCCTGGCGTCTGAGCCTGCATGGTTCCCTGCAGACGCCACGGATCTCACCTCGGCTCCACAAGGACACTAGACGTCTGGGTCAGGGTCATAGTTCCGAAGGCCTAAGAGAAGCTGCTGAAAGGACCAGGCCCCACTCAACAAGTATCACCTTCATATGGCTCATGACGTGCATAAGAAAAGCATTACTGAATGGGTACAATCATTAATTTATAGACAAAGAATGGATAAGCCTGCCTTTTTATGTACAAAGAAAGGGGCCCTGAGCCCTGCCTATTCATGGTCATGCATGGAAAGAGCTCCTAATACCCAAAGCTTCTGGATTCAACAAGATGACTGCACTGAAGATAGAGTGTGCGGTGATTCACAGTGCCATCTCCAGCCCCTCACAAAGCAAACCAGCTCTGAGTGAACAACATTTCATACAAGTTACATGATAATGTTTCAACTGCATAATGACACTTAAAAATGAAAAAACTATCAAGGTATTTTCAAGGATATTTACTAGAGAAATGTAGAAGGGCTTGTTATATCAAAAGCAACAGAATACATTTTTTCTGCAATCTCAATGTAATTGTGTATTAATTATGGTCCCATTGCTTGGCATTAGTTGTTAAATTAATTGTAAATGGAGAGAACTGAAAAGTGGGATATGTGTAAGTCTGCAGGTGTGAGAGTGTGCACGTGTCTCTGTTTCTCTGGGTCTATGTGTATGTGTGTATGTGTCTGCAACTCACCACAGACTGGCAAGGTCGTACGCAGGTGGAGTAATGCTCTGGAACTACACTGTCCACATGAGACCATTTTCTAGTCTTCTCCCAAGCTGACCTCTAAAGCTTCCAACTCTTCATTGTTTCCCATTTCTTTCCAAGAAGGTAGGCTTTCCAATACTGGGGGACAAATGAGAGGGACACAGAATCGGAGCAGGTATTTGGTGCAGACATCCCCTCCGCAATGCCAGCATCTTTCACACTTGGGGGCTGGGTGAACCCCAGCTTCTTTTGTAAGAATCGGCTTCCCAGAGAGATACCTTGTCTATCTAGAGAGCGCCCAATGAGAGACGGAGTCCGAGGTCGAAGCAAACGCACAGGATTTATTGTTCCGATGCGACAGGGTCTACCAAGCTCTTTTGAACCAGAGACTCCGAAATGCAAAAGTGAGGGTCTTTTATACACATACAGAAACAGAATTAGCAGGTTAATTGGTTACATTAGTTGACCTTTAAACTGATTAGCAGGTTAATTGGTTAATAATGAGGCATGCACGCAAAGGGGGCCTTTAAACTGATTGGTTCAGGCAATAGAGTGGTAATCTAAAACAGTTCCAGACTTTCCAAGTTGGGAGGGGCCAGCTCACTCTAGGGGCAGTGGAAAATTTTTACCTCATTCAACTTAGTCTGATCTATAAAATGGCTGCTCTATGGCTAAGCTGGGGCCTTCATTCCCCCATTTCCTTTTGATACTCTTTTAATCTTAGGAAGGCTATAGCTCGTGTTCTTAGAGCTGGGTCCCATTATTTAGTCTGGCATACTGTTGTTGTTTCGAATTGAGTGGTGGGATGTTGTCAGGGTTGATGGGGCAGGTACTGATTGGGCAAGTTTGGAGGAATTAAAAAAGTACTTTCAGGGCGGGATTCTGGAAAGTTTCAACCATCCAGGTCCAGATGTCCTATGGCCAGTACATTTTTTGTAGTTAATCTGTTTATCTCAGAATTTCCTGCCTAGTTCCTCTTCAGAGAACCCCTCACCTAGGTCAGGAAATTGAAACTTGAGCAAACTTAATTATACAAAAACTCTAAGCAGGCATTACAGAAACTTTAAACAAGCATTGTAAGACTTCAAGTAAACATTTTGAATTGTTAGTGAGCTCCAAGCATTCATAGGGAGGGGGAGGAGGAGGTGGTAGCATTCTTCATTCCCCCCTTTTTCTTGTGAATACTCCAATCTTGGAGGATTTATTTTAAAATTAGAAAAGGGCCTACTAGAGCAGAAATCAGGGTCGTTAACCAGGGGGACCAATTAAACATTTCTGCATACCATCCAGTATCCGTAGTTTGCCTTTCCTGTCTTCTTTTTCTGAGTTGAGCCATAGAGTTTTTCTTAAAAGTTAAAAATCCCTTAATCTTTTATTCCTGGTAGCATTACCTTAATTTATGCGGCAATATACCTGGTGTAATGAAGAAGGAAAAGACAAAGCTACAACAGATAAAAGACCTCAGGAATGTACATCTAATTGACATTATGTGGTATTAATCAATAGCTGCAATTTTGCAAACTGTGGCTATGACAGTCCTGAACAAGAAGGGTTTCCTGTTTAAGTTGTAATTACTTTTCTGACTGTGGATCATCATTTCTTCGGTGGCAGATTTTACAGTTTCTCTAATACATTTGGGAGGACTGTCTCAAAGTAACCTGCAGCTTTCCTGACAACCCCTCATTCTCTCTCCTGCTATGAACTATAGTTTTTTGTTTTTAAACTTTTCTACTATCATATCCATCATTTTTATCATCACATTTATAACCATTACCATAGCTTTCTCTATTATTATAGTCAGGACCATCACCATATTTACCATCATCATACCTTTCTTTTCCATCATCATATTAGCCCATGTTTGGCCAGATTCCTATTTAACATCTCAACATTGAATGCTTTTAACTTGGTTACAAGCAAATACATCTTTGTTTTTTTTACCATTGGCTTATCAGCTATACAACTTTCCTTATCCCTCAGTTCTCACTTCCACACAGGCCTTCTTCCAAACTTGCTTTTTACTTTCTGTCAAATACCTACACAATCTTTCTCAAATTTCCCAAACTTTCTGGATTTCTGTGTCCTTCAGTTCACATGGATTCCTCTGACAGTCAGGAAACAAAAATACAGGTAGTTTTAACATAGTACAATTATTCAGAAAGATTTCTTGTTAAGCTTTTACAAATTCATTTGCACGTCTTTAAATTTAACATCATTACATAATTAAAATAATTAGAAGGAAATAAGGAAAAGTCATCCCAGAGTTCATGTTTTCAGGATTTATTCACATTCTTCAGACTTGAAAAAAGTCTGCAAGAGTTGCTGATAATCATCCCAAGTGGCCTGGTGGGTAAGAAAACAGACTCCAAAAGGAGTGTAAGAGCTTGGGATTTTTCTGAAAAAGAAGATTCTGACATTCCCATTATATATATCCTTAGTACCTATATAAGGCCTCCAAGAGTGACCTCCCAGGGGATAAGAGTAGGCCCACAAAAGACTCAACATCACCCGAGTGTAGTCCTCCCAGGGGTGGACCCTGGAATTGCACTGGGAAAGTCACAGGTTAACAGGAAATGTGAACCAACAACTCAGCAGGCTTATTGCTTTGCAGCCACCAAAGGCAAAAAACATAACCGGTCTCCAATAAGTCAGACATCTGAGGGGTGTGACAGCTCACCCTCTTACAGAAAGGAAAATGTCAGCAGTCAGAGTGGTCCTCTGGCAAACATATTACAGTAGTTTGGCCAAAAAGGCAATCAGAAAGAGGATATCCTGAATGGCAGATGAGGCTCTGAAATTCCTTATCCAAGACCTGCTCAGACAGCGTCCTCAAAAAGAGGGCCCCAACCTGTGCAGACAAAGGGGTCTTGAGGTCAGGGACTACAACAGAGGCAAGACAAGTCTGCAAGAAGGACTTGTAGGAAGGGAGAATCTGGCCAGAAGGGAGTCAGACATCAGAGAGACAGATTCAAAAGACGAACAAAAGGGGGGATCCCAGAGATAGATTCAGAGATTCAGAAGACAAATTAGGGGAGGGGGCCTGTCATTGAGCCTGGGGCCCTGGATTGCTTCAGGGGGTGCCTTCCCCAGGGTCTTCGACTGGCAAGACTCATCAGGGCTGGAGACTAGTCCAGGCACCTGTGGGTGGATCTCACTTTAATTGGCATTGCTCACATATTCCAAAATCAGGCAGACTCCCTATAGTGCAACTTCTCAATCCCTGCACTAGTCCAAAATACAGATAGGGGAACAAACATCGCAAAAACACAAAAGATGAACAGAGCAATTCTTGACACATATACTATAAAATTGAAAATTAAGCATATCCCATTTTATCTTTTTTTAACCTAAACTTTATGTACTTAATATCACCTTAGAGGAACTAGGCATGGAGGGAAGCTTTCAAGTTCAGCATAAAATGGACTTCAAATTAACTTGGTCAGGATGTCCTGCAGTCCCAACACCAAAAATGACTTGTTCAACTGCTATGGTAGTAGGTAGGTCAAAAGTCCCTGTGGCTGGCCAGCCGACCCCAAAGGAGGGCCATTCTGAAGAACAAAAAGTAGTCATTCTGTCCTTTTTTACTATGAGGGACATGTTGTGTGCCCTAGCTCCTACATCTGTCCAATGGTCTAAGACAACAGTCAGGGGAGTCGACTCCATTTGTCTCATGATGAAGAGATCAACAAAAAGGAAAATTAGAAGACACAGAACAAAAGAGGCACCACAAATCACAGTAACTTGGCGAATGGCCGGGCTACCCCCAAACCAAGTGAGCGGTCGGTCCCGGTGATCAGTCGGGTCGAAGTGACTCTTCCAGTGGAGGGGAATTGAATCCCCCTTCTGAAGGCTTGGAACATCTTCCACCCTTCCCGTCAGGAGATACACCATCTCCTGGCACGGAGTAGGCTCTGACCTAGTCCGTGACTCACCTTGTTTGCTCTAGCACCAAAAACAAAAGTAACGCCAGGCAGACAGAGAAAAAGAGCGGCGGCCGCCTTACCCAATCCTCAACCAGCATCCGAATTTCACTGGGGACTCGAGAAAATCTCACTGGGACCTCCAAATGTAAGACTCGGCTTCCCAGAGAGAAACCGTGTCTATCTAGAGAGTTCCCAATGAGAGACGGAGTCCGAGGTCAATGCAAATGCACAGGATTTATTGTTCCGACGAGCCGGGGTCTACCAAGCTCTTTCGAATGGGAGACCCCGAAATGCAAAAGTGAGGGTCTTTTATACCCATACAGAAGCAGAATTAGCAGGTTAATTGGTTACATTAGTTGACCTTTAAACTGATAAGCAGGTTAGTTGGGTAATAGTGTGGGGCACACGCAAAGGAGGCTTTTAAACTGATTGGTTCAGACAATAGAGTGGTAATCTAAAACAGTCCCGGACTTTCCAAGTTGGGAGGGGCCGGTTCACTCTAGGGGCAGTGGAAAATTTTTACCTCATTCAACTTAGTCTGATCTATAAAATGGCTGCTCTATGGCTAAGCTGGGACCTTCACTTTCATGCTATTTGCTTAGACCTCACAGGAAGAAACAGCATAGACCTGATACCCCCAATACCGAGGAGTTTCCTCATTCTCAGGTGACACCTGTTTGGAAAAGATAAATACCTAAATAGAAGGTTGGCACAACCCAAAGCAGACACTGAATTTGGGCTGACTGAGGAGCTCAAACTCACTTGTGAAAGGCTACAAGGTTGGGGCACGGGTATTAGTAAAATATTCTCCTTTGTTCCAACTCTCTGTGGGCCTCACCCTATCACACGGGATCAATTACACCATTACTTGGTTCCAATTTTTTTGAAGCTATGAACTAACTTATAATTGATTAAAGAATATTATAAGTCTTTGATGTCTTGTTAGTTGATGGATGTGGACAGGACCCAGGTCAGCATTGGAAAGGCCCAGATTATGGTTTGGATCTCAAATATCCACCAAAGACTCATAAATTGAAGCCCTGGTATCCAGCCTGTGATGCTATCAGGAGTGGTGGACCCTTTGGCAGGGGGAGCCTAGTGGAGGAAGTTGGGTTTTAGGGCGTGGACCCTTGAAAGGGATATTGGGACACTTCTACTTCCTATCTCTCTCTGTGTGTTTCCTGGCCACCGTGGAGAGAGCAGCTTCCTCCACCTCATGCTCCAGCCATAACGTTTGGCCTCACTACAAACTCAAAAGCAATGGAGCCAACCCACTGAGAACTCGAATCCATGAGCTGAAATAAACTTTTTCTCCTCTAAGTTGATTTTTTTCCCACAGGTATTTTGGTCATGATGCTGGAAAACTGACTGAAACATCTGCTCTATAACATTACGGAGTAAGCAAAGTCACTGCAATAGCTGGAAGAGCATGTGGCCGCTCAGAGGGAGTCTGACCAGATTCCATCTGTCACAGTCAGATTTGTGTGAAGACACACATGGGTGTGAATAAAACAAAAGTCTATGAGGGGCAGCATTTGGTCTCACTTTGTGCCATTCTGGAATGTCCCTGCATTTGGTGTGGGTAAATGCTCTGCTCCCAGATCTGATGAGCGGTGGCAGCAGAACAGAAATGCGTAGGCTGCGATATTGACATTTTTTTACTGATTCTGAGGCACATAGCTGTAGACTCTCTGAAGGGCGAGAGAGAGAAAATCATCAGTTTGGAGAACTCGGGAATCCAGTGTTTCTGATTTGTTTAGTGGAGGCCCAGACCTGGTACTCCCTGAGCAGGAACTGTGTCTCACAGATGCATCCCAGGGTGTGGAATTATCCCTGGCACCTTGTATGGACAGATGTGCCAGGAAAAAGCAAAGGAGACCACACTAATTGCTGCTACAATGCAACTCCTCAGGACAGCAGCTGTAATTTCCCAAAGACTAAGAAAAAATTGTGGTTGACAGTGGGTAACACAGATTATGTGAAACATTCCATTATGGGAAAATCCAAAAAGAACATAGATAGGTTTCTTCTTTAGCAACTTCAGGGAGCTCTCAGCAAGCGAAATTTACACTGGCCACTAGAGGGGGAAGCAGTGTCACTGGTCCAGGATGCTTTCTTACTCATAAAAGTCACCATAGCCAGTGTCAGTAGTTTGGGTGCCAGTTTCTCAAGCTCCACATGGTGACACACGCAGTGTGAGGTGGCACGCCTTGCTGCAGCTTCTTCCAGAAGGGAAACAGTGCCCTGAGCTTGAGGACCTGGATCTTTTATAGTGGGCAGGGGGCGTGGCTGCCCTTTGCTCCTAGATACACAGTCTCCACCTTCTGATGCTGCTCACTGCACAAAGACCCAGGCACAGATAACGCAGAGGAAAAGGGCAACTGGGCTCAAAAGATGTGGGAAACCCAGGAGCTCCAGGGAGTGCTGGACTTCAGGCAGCTGTGTTGGGATGTAAAGGCAGAAGGATAATGGCCAGTGGACTTTATCAGAGTAGCTAAAGGTCCACAGCTGGGATTTAGCTCAGTTGGTAGAGCACTGCGCTGCAGTCTCTGAGGTCCCGAGTTCAATTCCCAGCATCAAAAAATGGGAGAAGGACCTGGCAATCCACTCCCAAGGCAATCCCGAAACAGTCAGCCATTGAAAACCCTATGAGGGTCGCTATGAGTCGGATACTGACTCGACGGCACCTAACAACAACAACAAAGGTCCACATGTCAGGAGCCAACCGTGGGCCCAAGCTGGTGTACGTGTCTCCACTCACCACTCAGCAAACGCTGACTGAGGACTCAGGGGGCACCAGTCACAGAGCTCTGGTTGTTTTCATATAGGAGTTCCCATCTCCTGCCTTTGATGACAGCTCTGCTATTGCCTTTTCTCTCTCTTATCCTACACTAAAGACACTCTGTAGCGTGCGATGTCCTGGGTCTTTTTGTCCATCTGGTCAAACCTAAGGACTCCTTCTCAAAATTAAAATGCCAAAGTGAAATAAAATATCTGAGAAAATAAGAAAGTAGGAAAAATCTAAGATAATATAAAAAGTATTATTATGACAGAAAAGTAGCTGTCAAATATTTTTTAAAATATTAAAATAAAAAATATATAGATAATGTAAAACATTTAGCATTAACATATGTGCTTCTTTAAGCATTAAATAAAATGATCTATCACTGAGTCTGGTAAGTACTATAACTTCAAAGTAGTGAGGAGTGTAAATATTATTTAAGGGTCTATGAAACAAGTGTAATGGTGTAAGTGTTGTTTTTGTTGCTGCTTTCTGGTGCAGATCAAACCCAGAGAATTGTGCACGGAAAGACGTGTTTTACCAGTGAGCCACAACCCAGCCTACAAGTATACCCCATCAGGGTACCCTCGTGCCTTGCTCCAGGAAGTGTCAGTTCTGCCTGGTGAGTGGCCAAGCTGTTGCAACTGTCAGGAGATCTAAGCATGGCCCTGATGAGTCAAGGGCCACAGCTGTGTTGTAGAAGATAAGCTGCAATCAGGTCTCTGGATTTAGCAGATCACACCGCAGTGAGAGGTTGGAAGTTGAGGCCATCAGACTCATCCACACTATTGTAAAAGTCTCTGAGATATGGTGACAGAAGATCATGAGTCAGTGACATACCTAGAAGGGACCTTAGGCAGCCTTTGGGAAAGACCGTGAGCTGCTGTTGGCCAGCACAGCAGGCTGCAGAATCGTCATGGTTTGCTCTAGGACCACGGTGGAGTCAACCCTCCTGATATGGCACCTCTGCAAGAGGTCAGAAGAACTTGTGAGAAGGCCATGGAGCAGGGACGCCAGAGATTCCTTCCCTTCAGAATGCCACACAGAAGAGCAGGCTCACTGCCATGGCTGGGTCTCCCAAGTACACTCTATAGCCCTGTCTCAGACTCCCGCATCTCCCAAGGCCTAAGACCACACACTTCACCCAAACTCACTCTCAAACCATCCAACCCTTGGCTGGTATACTGTCCAGTGCACACAGCAAAGGCTAGCTTTCAAAGGCTTCTCAGCTCATTTTAATACAAGAGGGGAAGGAAATAGCATTAAAAAGAAGTAGCATCCCCTCCAAATAGTTGAAGACCTTTCTAAGGTCCTGCAACATGTGAAATCACAGATAATTCAAGTGCTTTATTTCAGTCAACATTAAGTGGACTTCCAGACAGGATTTTGAGCATTTTCAGTTTTAGGTTTTTATTTTGATATAACCATATCTTATATTGGGAGAAGGATGTGGCAATCCACAACTGAAGCAATCTCACAACATCAGCCATTGAAAACCCTATGAGGGTTACTATGAGTCAGACATGACTTGACAGCCCCTAACAACAACAACATAGCTTATACAGTGCCTGGCATATAGTAGTTTCCCAATAAAATATTAAGAAATTTTCCAATAAGCTTTCTGGACCTGTAGTAGGGAAATTCAAGATCTCAATACAATGATAATTAATACCTTAAGGAAAAATTGGTGAAAACTCAGATGTCAAGCAAACAAAACCCAAAGGAGAATATATATGAGCCAACAAATCAGAAATCTATGCAGGTGTGTATCAATTGCCCAGTGGACAATACGCCTGTGAAGAAATACACTAATAAGTACACTAATAACTAGATATCCATATATTTGAACACTTCAGTGTTTAAGTGAGGAAAAATGATTTGCGTATATGAAATGATTAGAGAGTTCAAGTGGGTCAGGAACTAGAAACAGATTAAAGAGGATAAAAAACTGTTCTTAAGTTTTTAGACCACGTGTAACTAGAAAAATGGAAATCTGCATATCAGCATGAAAGCTGAGTTTACAAATGGAAATGTCGCCTGAAGGAAACCGACCAGGTGTCCTGTACATCTGGCCAGGTGAGCCTTATGCTGAAGGACAGGAGGTCATTCCCCGGAGTCGCTCTTCTTTCTCAGGGCTCATTCATTGGCAAGGCATTTAAATTCCACGTCCAAGTTGACTGGACATTTTCAATGTGACTTCAGAAAAATTTCAACGGATAATAACTCCTGTCACTGACACAGTGTGCATGATGTGCTTTATATTGTCTTACATATTTGACGTGTATTCTTTCATTTGATGTTCACAGTACATGTATGAGACTTTTTTTTTTGAAATTCAGAAATAAGACTTAAAAAGTTTAAAATAACTCCTCAAGGTCCCTTGACTAATATCCAGTTCATCTGGGCCCAGTCACCCTCTCCATCTCCCAGCTGGATCACCTTGTGTCCTAAACAGTATCACTGCTGTGTGCCCAGGTTACACCAGTATAACATGGCCATAAATGATCATCTCATGAAACACCCAGCAGAAGGGAACTCTGAGGCTGGTGTAAGCACTTCTGTAAATACTGCATGCAAGGGCAATACTCACTGATCCTATCATGTCACAGATAAGCAGTTAGACGCTTATAAATTTGTTCACTTGATTGAACAAGTGGAATTCTCAGATTTAATCTTTTGTACCATAGCAATGTTGTCTTAGATTGGTACATGTGGATGGCTGTGACATAAATAGACCAACATGTGCTTTGTTTTGTATTTATTTATTTATTTATTTATTTACTTATTTATTTTGTACTTGGGGCTTGATCCCAGGGCCTTCCACATACTGTGCAAGTTTTCTACTATTGGAAACCCTATGAATAGCAGAGAAGCACTGACGTAGGGCCAGGTGGTATTTCATTCGGTTGTATATAGGGTCGTTGTGAGTAGGACCTGACTGG
>VMDO01035039.1:0-16432 GCA_007922755.1 Pedetes capensis
GCCAGCACAGGCAGAATGTGGGCTTTGCAGTCACGAAGCCCCAGGCCCAAATTCGGCCTTTTCTGTTTACCAGCCCAGTGGCTTTGTCTGGTTCATGTGCTGTGTCTGTGCCTAGGTTTCCTGGTGTGTAAAATGGGGGTGCTGACTTCTCACCTCCCAAGGCTGCTGTGAGAGGGAAACAAGCCTCAGCACAAATCCTACTGTGCTGTACAATCTGTGCTTCCCTCTCCTCCTCCCTCACCTCGTACAAAATATTTCCATGGCTGGAGCTGCAAAAAAAAGAGCAGGAGAGAAGCAAATGTTCTCTCTGTGTCTAGGAGCTTGTGAGGAGGAACTTGCAGAGTCACGTGGGAGGCACATACTTTACTACCTCCAGTAGTGTATCCTGGTTCCAGGCCTGGGTTACAAAGTAGGTGAACTCAGCGGAGGCCAAGCACTTGTTGCAACAAGAGGCACTCCCCCCCCATCCCCCAGCCGACAGAGACCTCCTTAATAACGACCTAAGCGCTGACAGACAAGAAGGTGGAGATACATGTAGACCTAACCCGAGGGGCCTTAAATAGGGGAGGGCCAGAATAGAGACGCATTGCGGGAAAGGTAGGGGGCCAGCGCGTGGGGCAAGGAGTGGGACCAAGAGGCACTGCGCCTCTGTTGGGGGAGGGTATGCAGTAAAAGGGGAGGAACCTTTGTACACTGTTGACCTGGTTGGCGGTGGGGTGGTGTGTTGGCAAAGGGGCGGGGCCTCCTTCCAGTTCACATGCGCATCGTGGTCTCCAGGATGAAGCTTTTGTTGGGAAAGCAGGCGGGACTCTTATTTGGTCGGTTAGCTATTGCGCATGCGCGCAGCGTCCTGAGGCGGTGGGTGGTATATTAGGCGAAGAGGCGGGGTCGTCCAAGCTGCCGCGCTGGCATTTTCTTCAGGACAAGGAGAGAGTGCGGCTACTGAGAGCCGGCACAGCAATCCCGCTCCTGAGTCGTGAAGAAGGGAGGCAACGAGGGGGTTGGGGTTGGGGCCTGAGGCAAGGTGAGATTAGCCCCCAGAAAGGGCTTCTGCCCCCCTGGTGCGGCCCCTTCCATTTTTTTTTATCCCAATCCTTTTACCCCGGATTCCACTGCCTGATCCCCGATTCATACCCCCCACCCGACCCTTCCTGATTTAGAATCCCTGTTCGTTCTCTGAACCCATGTCCAATCCCTCCCATCGTTCCTCACAGAATCCTCACAGATTTCTCGACCTCGATCTGTACTTTTATATCGTTCTCCCTGATTCAAAGCCTCAATTCATCTTCCCAAATGTGAATCCCAAGCCACCCCCCCGAGTCCAGAGCTTTTATCTGCTTCCCAAACCCCGATGTGAAGCTTCTGCCGGTCAGCTTTCACAGATTCAGAACCTTCATCGGAACGCCCATTCACTTTTCCCGCTCCAATCTGCCCGTTTGTCCTCATATCCAGCACCTCATCCGCCCCCCACATCAAAACACATATACACACACCCCAAACGGGCCCTACGTATTTGCCTTCTCTAGTATAACGCCTAGCTCCTCTCCCACAACTCCCAGGCTCCGCTCTTGCCAGAGGGACAGGAGTCATGGCTCAGAAAACGGACTGTGGTGCGGGCCGCCTCGGCTTCCAGGTGAGATCTCCGCTCCCCACCCAACCGACCGTTTCCCCAGCTGACAGTTCCCCCGCCTCCCTCGGACCCCTTAGGTCGCCCAAAAGCCAGGATCCGATTTTGCCCTCTTTCGAGCCTAGACTCCGTTGGCTTTCAAATTCGCAGCGTTTATCAAAGGGGGGAGGGGCGTCCCTTTTCAGCCATCAGTCCCTGCTCAGAGAAAGGGGAGACCCTGTTAGTCATCAGGGCAATCTGCCCAGAGAATGCGGGTCGGGTAAGGAACCATTTTTTTTCTACAGTTCTGACGCGTGTGGAGCAGTGTGTCGCCCCCTCCCCCAACCTCCCGCCTCCATTCTCCCTTTCTCCTGCATTCTTCCCACACCCCGTGCGACCCCTCCCCAAGTCCTCCCACTGCCTTGCCTCCTGAGCTCCCACCGCAAGCCTCAGGGGCCCAGCTCTAAACTCACTCCGTGTTCAGCGCCCCCACCCCTCATTACCCCAGCTCCTCACGCGGCCCCACCCCTCCTCCAACCCTACCACGTTTTGTACCTGCCCCGCCTCCCTTTGACCCTCGTCTGCCCCCTAGGTCTGCGTCTCAGCCTCTGTTTTTTCACCAACCACTGCCTGAGCTTCCCTGCTGTGCCGCGCACCTCCTCCCGCTCTGGCTTCTGAGGCCCAGAGATTTAATTTTTTCCCCCTCCTGTATTTGCAGGCTGAGGCCTCTGTAGAAGACAGCGCCTTGCTTGTACAGACCTTGATGGAGGCAATCCAGATCTCGGAGGCTCCACCTACCAACCAGGCCACAGCAGCTGCTCCCGGGCAGAATGCTAGTCCCCAGAGTTCACAGCCCTCAACTGCCAATGAGATGGCTGACATTGAGGTTGCAACAGCTGCCGCTAGGCCTAAGACAGCCTTTAAAGCCCAGAATGCCACCACAAAAGGCCCAAATGGTGTCTATGATTTTTCTCCGGCACATAATGCCAACGAGATGCCCAACACCCAGCCTAAGGCAGCCTTTAAGTCCCAAAATACCACCCAAAAGGGCCCAGATGCTGCCTATGATTTTTCCCAGGCAGCAACCACAGGTGAATTAGCTACTAACAAGTCTGAAATGGCATTTAAGGCCCAGAATGCCACTACTAAGATGGGCCCAAATGCCACCTACAATTTTTCTCAGTCTCCTAATGCCAATGAGATGGCCAACAACCGGCCTAAGATAGCCTTCAAGGCTTGGAATGATACCACTAAGGATCCTACAGCTGAAACCCAGACCCAGAATGTAAACCAGGCCAAAATGGCCATTTCCCAGGCTGACATAGAGTCCAACCCATGTATCTCCGAACCTGATGGTGCAGCTGCACAGACATCAGCAGATGGTTCCCAGCCTCAGAATCTGGAGTCCCGGACTATAATTCGGGGCAAGAGGACCCGCAAGGTGAGATGCCAGCTAGCTTCACTTTGCTTGGGGCTCTCTCCTTTCTTTTTAGAGGTTCATTTTCTATAAACAAAACGAAAGTACTGTATAGGATGTTGAGGTGAATGTTTATTTCTGTTCTCTGAGTGTTCACAGATTGATGAAGAGTTAATATGTGGACACAGATAATATATACCACCTGTGTGTAATTTGTTTTACATTTTGATAGCAGCCACTATGTATAAGGTCTTGAGCTAGGCGCACACACACACACACACACACACACACACACACACACACAGAGGTTATTTCATTAAATCTTGTACGTACTTCTTACTAGCCAGGAATCATAGTCTCATTTGTGCAGGAGAGGAAGTCCCAGGGAGATGAAGTGACTTGAGTGGTTCATTCAGGGTGGTACAAGAAGAGCCAGTGGTGAACATAGGGAGAGGAGAACCTTCTGGGCCCCACTCTTGTGTTGCTCTTGGCCTGGTTCAGAGATGAAATTTCTGCCTAGAAGACAGTGAAAGACAAGCCCAGGACTCAGGGTGACCAATGGCTAGTGGGTAAATCTGTCACTGAGTGTTTAGAGGTCTTTACTGGAATAGATAACAGTGAGGACCCAAGATCAGCTAGTGACCCTGGACTTTTCTTCTTTTTGATGATGCAGATTAATAACTTGAATGTGGAAGAGAACAGCAGTGGGGATCAGAGGCGAGCCTCACTGGCTTCAGGGACCTGGAGGTCTGCACCTGTTCCAGTGACCACTCAGAGCCCACCTGGTGCACCCCCTAATGTGCTCTGGCAGACCCCATTGGCTTGGCAGAACCCATCAGGCTGGCAAAACCAGACAGCCAGGCAGACCCCACCAACACGTCAGAGCTCCCCAGCTAGGCAGACCCCACCAGCCTGGCAGAATCCAGTTACTTGGCAGAATCCAGTAATCTGGCCAAATCCAGTGATCTGGCAGAATCCAGTGATCTGGCCAAACCCCATTGTCTGGCCTGGCCCAGTTGTCTGGCCAAACCCACTGGCCTGGCAGAATCTACCTGGATGGCAGACCCCACATGGATGGCAGACCCCACCTGGCTGGCAGGGCCCGCCAGACTGGCAAGGCCCTCCTGATTGGCCACTACCGCCTGATTGGCCACTGCCACCTGATTGGCCACTTCCTACTGACTGGCCTCTTCCACCTGACTGGATCGCTGCTGATTGGCCAATTCCACCTGACTGGCAGAACCTGCGACCCTCCCCTAACCTGCGACCTTCCCCCAACGCTCGTGCCTCACAGAACCCTGGTGCCCCACAGCCTCGAGATGTGGCCCTTCTTCAGGAAAGAGTAAGAGCTTTACCATACCACTCAATTTCTCTTTTTCTTTTTTGTTGTTATATTTCCATTTATAATCAACTAAGTTTTCTGCAAATATAACTTAAATGATTTCTTTTTATCTTCCTAGGCAAATAAATTGGTCAAGTACCTGATGCTTAAAGACTACACAAAGGTGCCCATCAAGCGCTCAGGTAGGCAGTCATCCGGTGCCACCTCCCCAAGCTCTGCCTTTCCCCTCTCCCTATCCTCTGTGGACATCTTTTTTCTTTTATATGTCCCCTCCCTTCCATAACTAGTTCTTCCTTTTCCATCCTGAGGACCCTGGCTTGTGCTGCCCTCAGCAAGGCTGGTAAAGAGACTTCTGCTCTGTGACCCCAACTTAGTCCAGGTGCTCTCTCCTCTCTCCTACAGAAATGCTGAGGGATATAATCCGAGAATACACTGATGTTTATCCAGAAATCATTGAACGTGCATGCTTTGTCCTGGAGAAGGTAGGTAGGCAGCCTTGAGGGACTAAAATGATGGGGAAAGTCTTGACTTCAAAGATTTGTGGGATTCCTACAAGGAGTTGAGGGCAAGTCTCACAGGAAAATGAATGATTGCCTCTGGGCAGGTTATGCTAAATTATGTAATTTCATAGTCTGTTTTCTTCCCCCTATAGAAATTTGGGATTCAACTGAAAGAAATTGACAAGGAAGAACACCTGTATATTCTCATCAGTACCCCTGAGTCCCTGGCTGGCATACTGGGAACGTAAGATGGGAGAGGAGGCAGAACATGGCCTTTCTCAGTGATGCTTTTTTCCCCCAAGAGTTTCAAATAGGTCAGGGTCCAGGATTCAGGGTCACATAGGAGGTCATGGGTGGAACTGGGGTATAATTCTCCCCTAGCTGAGGAATATTGGGGAAGCTAGATTGGTAAGATGGCTGAGGTCCTTCATGCAAATGGATGCTGAAAATATATTCTTTTTGTATTTCTTTAGGACCAAAGACACACCCAAGCTGGGTCTCCTCTTAGTGATTCTGGGCATCATCTTCATGAATGGCAACCGTGCCAGTGAGGGTGAGTAGCTGGACTTGCAGCTAGGGCTTGGCCACAGCCTAATTTCCATGCTCATTTTCTGTGCCTTGTCTCTTTTTGCCTCCCTTTGCAGCTGTCCTCTGGGAGGCACTACGCAAGATGGGACTACGTCCTGGGTATGATTGTGTTGTCTCGTCCCTTGCCTGTTTGAATCATACTTTGGCAACAGAGGATGGTCCCAGGATTGTTAAACTGGTGATCTGTGGGGCTTGGTTTGGGGAGATCCAGAGCCCAAGGTTGTGATGTGGGTGCATAAGGAAATAGGCCTGAACTCTCTGCCCCTTTTCTCATCTCTGACTTTGTGCTGGAAAGCTCTTTCATTTTATTTGGGCAAAATCATAGTCTCTGATTGTGGTTTCCTTTTCTTACTGTCAGGGTGAGACATCCTCTCCTTGGAGATCTGAGAAAACTTCTTACTTATGAGTTTGTAAAGCAAAAGTAAGTGATCCCTACAGGGTCTTTTCTGGTCCTCATGAATCTGACTGTGTTGGTCTGACTTAGCCTTTCCCAAGCTTATTTTTACACTAATACCTGTGTGTAGGCTCACAGAAATACATTTATACTCAGGAGTGTTTATTGAATATACTCCTTGAGGTTGGATGTTTCTACAATGTGGTTTTCTTAGAAGTGAAACCTGTTCACCATCCTTACAATAGACATTGTCAATCAAGATGGGGCCAGGTGGAGGCTTTTGCATTGCTGTGTAAACATGGCAGTGAGACTATCCGTGATTTGTTGACAAGATTACATGAACCTGGTACCAGGTTTGGCAGAGGGAGTGAGATTAGTGTTGTTCTGTCTGTGACCCTACGAAAGTCACCCCTGAAACTCTGAGTGATTGCCTGGTGTAGAATCACTGACACAGGAATTCAAAGACATGGTTATTAAAAGGCAAATACGCTGACTATGTTTAAGAATGAGTCTGTACTAAAAGTAAAAGCATTGCTACCTGAAATCAAGAGTTTCAGCTTCTGGAATTCTCCCTGACTTTTTTGCTCTTCTAGATACCTGGACTACAGACGAGTTCCCAATAGCAACCCTCCTGAATATGAGTTCCTCTGGGGCCTCCGTTCCTACCATGAGACTAGCAAGATGAAAGTGTTAAGATTCATTGCAGAGGTAATGGAGGAACTGCTCGAGAGTTGATAGGTTAAGGGATGAGGTATCAGTGGCTGGGAAAGAACCAGAGCAGGAATGAGAGCCTAGATATGTTGTTGTTACTATGTAAGCAATAACACAAAATAAGGTCCTTGATGTGTATTAGGTGCTTAATAAATATTAACTAATACTATTTTGGGTTTTGTATTTTTTTATTTTTTCAAGTTTTTAACATTTTTTTTCTAAGCTTTATTAAGGTATAATTGACAAATAAAACTTGTATATAATTAGGGGGTCCAATATAATTTTTTTAGTATTGATATTATTGGTTTTTATCATTGATTTATTTTTAATTGCCTAGTAAAAATTGAGTGTGGCTAGGGTTTAGCTCAGTTGGTAGAATACTTACTTTGTTCACTCTGAGGCCCTGGGTTCAATCCCTAGCACTGAAAAAATGGGAGTAGGGCCTTGCGGCCCACTCCTGAAACAATCAGCTATCGAAAACCCTATGAATAGCAAGGAAGCACTGACAGTGTCTGGGAGTATTTTGTTCTATTGTACATAGGGTCTCTATGAGTCAGACCTGACTCAACAGCACCTAACAACAACAGCAAAATAAAAATTGTACAAATGTGTGAAGTATAATGGAATATTTTGATGATGTATATTTATACATCACAGAATGATTAAATCACACTAATTACCTAGCCCTCACCTCACATACTTACCATTTTTCTGTGGTAAGAGCATTTAAAGGCAACTCTTAGCAATTTTCAAATATATAATACATAATCATTAACTACAGTCATTATGGTGTATGTAGACCTTAGAACTTATTCATCATATATAATTGAAACTTCATACCCCTTGACCAGTATCTCCCTATTTCTCACCCCAGGCTCTGGCAACCACCATTCTACTCTACTTCTTTAAGTTTTACTTTTTTTAGATTCCACATATAAGTGAGATCATGTAAAATTTGTCTTTTTGTTTCACTTAATTATATAGCATAATATCCTTTATCTTCTGTATTGTCACAAATAGCAAAATTTCCCTTTTAAAGGCTAAATACTGTTCCATTGACTATATTACACTTTATCTGTACATCTATCGATGAATAGTTAAATTGATTCTATATCTTGGCTATTGCAAATAGGCTTTATTTTGTGTTTTATTCCTCATCTCAGGTTCAGAAGAGAGACCCTCGTGACTGGACTGCACAGTTCATGGAGGCTGCAGATGAGGCCTTGGATGCTCTGGATGCTGCTGCAGCTGAGGCTGAGGCCCGGGCTGAAGCAAGAACCCGCATGGGCATTGGAGATGAGGCCGTGTCTGGGCCCTGGAGCTGGGATGACATTGAGTTTGAGCTGCTGACCTGGGATGAGGAAGGAGATTTTGGAGATCCCTGGTCCAGAATCCCATTTACCTTCTGGGCCAGGTACCACCAGAATGCTCGCTCCAGATTTCCTCAGACCTTCACTGGCCCCATCATTGGCCCTGGTAGTACAGCCAGTGCCAACTTTGCTGCCAACTTTGGTGCCATTGGTTTCTTCTGGGTCGAGTGAGATGCTGGGTAGGTATATCAGTTTGGATTGGGCAGTTAGGGTCTTCAAGGGATGTTGGATCATTGGGGTAGTATTTATGTGCATGAGCTAAGGGTCATAAGAAATCCATAGTGGGAAGATGAGGGAAGTACAGGGAAGCACTAATTATATGTTCCTTACTATTTGATATATATCACTAATTTTTTTTTTACTTTTTCTTTCTTATATTCACAGATACTGCTCATCAGTTGCAATAGTTTTCCCCTGAGTGAGGCTGAAGCCTCAGATTCCTTCTCAACACAGCTGTCTAGAGAGCCACATCCTGTTGAATGAAAGTGGCATGCAAGATAAATTTATTTGTTGTTCCTGTCTGTTGCTTTTTTTTCCTTGTGTGCTGTCAGGTTTTGGTATCAGAAATAAACGTTAAAATTGCAAAGTGAATTAGATGTGCTCCCTTTTTTCTATATTCAGGGAGTGATCAGCATATTTAATGGGAGAAGACATCAGTTCTAGCCTGAAGGGCAGATCAAATTTCAACAAGTGGAAAAGTAGGTAGATCCAGCTAATGGATTGGGAACCAAAAGAGGGATCAGTGAACACAAGTGTTAATGAGACCCAAGAACTAATATAGTTTATTTCATAAATATCACGTAAGTAACACGTGATAGATAAGATGCTACATGACAAATGGAATAATGAAGGAAGGTGTAACTGGTCAGACAGTTGCATTTAAGATGATAGAAGAGGTAGAACTCAAGGTGATGACAAGGGCCAGAGAGTAGGAAGGTAAAACGGAGAGAGGAAGGGTCAGTGGCTTCAGATTTTAGGGTGTAGGCTACTGTCCATGTGGGAAGTGAAAATCTAGGATGGAGGCAAGAATATGAGTAAACACTCACCAGATGTCAAAATTTCTGTGAGAAACAAAATATACCTATAGCCACATTGCCATAAAGTTATGGCCTTCTAGGCACACCTCCCCATCTCAGGAAATGCAGCCAAGGAGCCTAACCCTCCCAGAAGGCCTTCAAGTCCCCCACCCCTTAGGACCAGGGCATCACCGCAGAGAGAGGATTTTATGGACAGTGAAGGAGACCTCACAGGCCTTTTCTCTCCTGCAGATAGAGGAACCTTTGTTGCTTAAGAGAACAAGGATTAAGTAACACAAAGGTCCATGCAGAGCTAGACAGCATTTGGCTATGACCTTGAACAGGGACCTGGCTTGAGCTACTGAGGTCTATACTGAAAGCAAGGCTTTCCCACTGAAGATGAATTTAGGCCTCAATTATAACTTCCTTAGGAGCCCTGTGGTATCAGGGCATGTGAACAAAGGCAGAAGCAGGAGCTACTGGGATAGAAAAAAGCTGGAGCAAAGGCAATATGACCCTTGGAAAGGACTCAGTAGTGGGCAGGGACAGTGTCCATGGCTTCCTCAGGGTCCCCGGGGGATGTTCACATTCTGAGAAGGGAACCCAGGGTTAGTAGGAAGGAGAAAACAATGTCCTCTTTTCAGCCAGGCCTGGGGCTTGACCCTCTTAAGCAGGCCTGGGGGACCTTGCAGCCTCAGAAAAGAACAACCTATGTGTCGGTATCCTGCAGCTGTAGCCCTGTGGCATCCGATCCCATCCGATTTCGGAAGCTAAGCAGGGTGGGGCCTGGTTAGTACCTGGATGGGAGACCGCCTGGGAACACCAGAAGCTTTAGGCTTGGGAGAAGGACCTGGCAACCCCCTCCCAAAAATCAATCTGCCATTGAAAACCCTATGAACAGCAGAGAAGCACTGACAATAGTGTTCCCCCTGTTGTACAGAGGGTCACTATGAGTTGGATACCGACTCGATGGCACCTAACAACAACAACAATGTGTCAGTAAGCCCCCAAGGTAAGCGCAGGTCTTCCCTGAGGTTTCCTTCTCCACCCCTCATCACTGTCCACACCCCACTCCTTGCTCTGCAGATTGTGTCTGTCCAGCCAGAAGGGAAATTCGGATGAGCCGTAGGATGTGTGGGCCTAAGAGGCGGCTAACAGAACGTTGTCCCAGTTCTGACCCTGTCTGAGTTCTCTCAGCTTCAGTTGCTCATTTGTACATGGAGAAAGAGAAGAGAAGAGATTATCTCCATGGCTTCTCCAGCCCTTGTGTCCTGTGAGATAGCAATCTGATCTATGTAAGATTGACCTAGCTCTGTATCCTCCAAGCTATGCTAAGTGGAAGAGTCCTGGGCTACTGCCCTGGACACTGAGGCCCAGGCAAAATTTATTTAAAGGACAATGGTTATGGTAATGTCAGAAGTGTGAAGGTCACCAGGGAGTTCTAGGGAGTCTGAAGGAAGAGGAGAGTGCATCATTGGGGCCTGGTGCTGACAGAGGAGGCCTAATACTTTCAGAAGCCCCTTTACATTCATCCCTGTGAAATGCACTACACCACAGGCTTCTGTAGGCCATTCTTCTCCATTTGTACCCCAGACTAGATTTGTTTCTGTCCCTTCTCTGTTCAAGAAATTCTGGTCCAATTTGCACAATGGACAAAATGTGAATAAGCCCTTTAGATTAGATAACAATGTTGTATCAATGTTAGTGGCCTTGTTTTGATTATTGTATTGTTTTCTGTAATAGAATGTAACTTACTCTCAACATGTTTTTAAAAAGGTGTTTGTGTGAGACAGAGGAGCAGAAAGAGAAACAGAGCGGAGAGAGACTTTTAAAATAGGGAAATCATCCTGTGTGGGCCTGACCTAGTCCAGTAATACTTTAGAGGGGACTATACTCTTTTTAACGCCTACAGCCATACCACTGTGGCATTAGATCCTGTCAGATCTCAGAAGCTAAGCAGGGTGGGGCTTGGTTGGTACTTGGATGGGAGACTGCCTGGGAACACCAGGTACTGTAGACTTAGGAGAAGGACCCAGCAACCCACTCCCAAAAATCAATCACCCATTGAAAACCCTATGAATAGCAGAGAAGCACTAACAAACTGTTTCACCTGTTGTACATAGGGTTGCTATGGGTCAGATACTGACTCCACAGCACCTAACAACAACATACATTTTTTGGCAAAAGAGATTTGAAGAGTGAAAGGAATGTGAGGCATGGCAGTTCTGCATTCCTGGATTTGAAGATGGAGGGAGATACATGGTAAGGAATAAAGGTGGCCTCTATGAACTAAGTAACCCTTCCAACTGATAACAAAGAAACCACGACCTCAGGCCTACAGCTACAAGGACAGTAGTTATGACGACAGTTTTAATGAGATTGGAATTAGATTCTTCCCCAGAGGCCTCAGAAAGGAATGTAGCCCTACCACCACCATGATTTCAGTCTTGCCTGAACAGGGAACTCAGCCAAACCATGCCTGGACTTCTGCCCTACAATAACCAGGTGATAAAAAATAGATATTGTTTTAACCACTCAGTTTTTGATCATTTGTTATGCATTAATAGAAAACCAATATGTAGTCTTTGTGGGATGACATGTCTAGATGTTTGCCTACCTCTATCAAAACAGAAGGCCTGCAGCCTTAGCCCTGTGGCATCTGATCCTGTCAGATCTCGGAAGCTAAGCAGGGTCAGGCCTGGTTAGTACTTGGATGGGAGACTGCCTGGAAACACCAGGTACTATAGGGTTGGGAGATGGACCCAGCAACCCACTCCCAAAAATCAGTCCACCATTGAAAACCCTATGAACACCAGAGAAGCACTGACAATAGTGTTTCCCCTGCTGTGTGTAGGGTCTCTATGAGTTGGATACCGACTGGACAGCACCTAACAATAACAGCATCTAAACAGAGTAAAGCAGATTATGGTATTGCTAAGAGGCAGACATGCAACCTGCTCTTGGTCAATCACATTCTCTCTTCCCTGGACTTCAAAATTTAAGTGATTAACACAATACTTAAAAAGTGGTTTATATGATTTTATCCCTAGAGCAGCATCCTGATCTGACTATTTTTGCCTCCGTGTTTTGTTACTATCCAGTTCTGAAGTTACCTTCTCCAGTCTTCCTTCAGTTCTGCAGGCCTCTCACATCTTTCTAATGAAATTGCATTATTTCAATTGGCAAGAGAAAGAAAGTCCTAGGTTCTAATTCCACCTTTTCCAATTCTGTGACTTTGGGCAAGTGTCTTCCTCTCTCTCAGTTTCTCATCTATAAAAGTAGATAAGGAAATAAAGTAGTTGGCAAAAACTGAATTTCCATGTACTCGCCTATATTTCCCAGCTACTTTTGCTGTTGTGTTGGGATCATATAACTATTTCTGGCCAGTGTATATAAATGATATGTGTACTTCCAAGATGAGACAACTGCAAGCCCATGTAGCTTCAAAGTAATAATTCTCCAGCAGAGTCCTGGGAGAGGTTCCCATGTAGTTGGTTGGATGTCCTGGTGGTAAGACAGATGCAGAAGGATGAGAATAGGGAAGGACTGAGATGACCTCTGAATCTGGGGCTTGGCCCAAACTTGCCTTGTCTCTGCCAAAGTACCCAGCTGTAAAACGACTCATGTCAGAGGAAGCTGACTGTATTATGTTTGATTTAGTTTAGAGAGAGACAAGTGAATAACATAGATAGATTGGACAGCAGGTCCCAAAGGAAAGCAGAGGAACAAGTGCAGTTTGGTACTAGACTGAAGAAAAACTTCAAACATGATCTTGGGTAGGTGAGATTCTCTCTTGGGACATTAGTCAGCCTTGCATATAATGCTACTTTTTTCATCCCTCAGTTTTAGTACCCATTAATGAATCTTCCCCATTCAATTATTGCCAAGAGTGTTATACAGTGATGACTTTCTATTTCTATTATTTTAAAATGACATGTTCTAATTTATATGTTTATAATTATAAATCATTTTTTAAAAATAAAGAATTGCTTGGTTTTATCTGAAAAGACATTTTCTTAAGTATTTTATGTTTTGGGAATCAACTACTTTTTTGTTTTAATTGTTTTAAACTTTTTAAGTAACATGTGTTAATTATACAAATTAATGATTTCACTGTGATATTTCCACACATACATGTAGCATGCATTGACCAAATTCAACCTCCGCTTTATCCACTCTGTCTTACTCACCCTTCCCAACCTCTACTAAGAGCTACTCTATATACAGGTTGACTTTTCTTAGCTACCATCATTCTTTTTTCTTTTCAGACTGATTGAAGTAAAATTGGTGAGTAAAAATTATGTGTATTCACAGTATACAATGATATTTTGATATATGTATACATTGTGAAATGATTGTCATGATCAGCCTAATTTATATATCCACCTATTTACATAGTTATCATTTCTACGTGAAGTGAGCAAATTTAAGATCCCCTCTCTTAGAAAATTTCAAGTACACAACCCAGTATTGTTAGCTATAGGCACTGTGCTATACATTGGATGTCCACAACTTATCTTGCCATACTGAAACTTTGTATTCTTTGACCAATATCTCCCCACCCCGCCCTCAAGTTCCTGGCAACCACCATTCTGTTTTCTGCTTCTATGAATCAGACATTTTTAGATTCTCTAGATAAGTGAGATCACATGGTATTTGTCTTTCTGTGCCTGGCTTATTTCATTTAGCATAACATCTTCTGTGTCCATATTGTTGCAAATGGTAGGATTTCCTTATTTTTTAGGGCTGAATAGTATTCCACTATATATATATATAATTATTATTGTTATGTGCTGTCGAGACAGGTCCAACTCACAACAGCCTTATGTACAACAGAACGAAACACTCCCCAACACTGTGCCATGCCCATCACTATCTCAGAGCTCCTATACTATTCATAGGGTTTTCAATGGCAGATTGTTTCCAGGATTGTATCAGGAGTGGGCTGCCAGGTCCTTCTCCCATTTATGCGGTGCTGGGGATTGAACTCAGGGCCTTAGAGAGCACAGAGCAGCACTCTACCAAGTGAGCTAAACCCCAGGCCCAAATATATATACATATATACATATATACATATATATATACACATATATATACACATATATATACATATATACATATATATACATACATATACATATACATATATATATATATTCTTTATCCATTCACGTGTTAATGAAAACAAAAGTATATCTGGGCTATTGTGAATAGTGATGCAACAAACATGAGAGTGAAGATGTTGTTAGGTGCCATCGAGTTAGGTCTGACTCATAGGGACCCTATATACAACAGATGGAAACACTGTTCAACACTGTGCCATGCCTGGCACTATTGTCAGTGCTTCTCTGCTATTCATAGGGGTTTCAATGGCAGATTGTTTTGGGATTCAATTGCCAGGTCCTTCTCCCTAGCCTGTAATACCTGGTATTCCCAAGCAGTGTCCTGTTCAAGGACTAACCAGGCCTGACCCTGCTTACCTCCCAAGATCAGGCCAGGATCTGATGCCAGGGTGCTCTGGCTGCAGAAGAGAGTGAAGATATGTCTTAGATATTCTGATTTCTTATTCTTTGGATTTATAACCAGAAATGGGATTAAGTTCTATTTTTTTATAGAATATGCTTTATGTTTTATTGGTAATTTTTACTGTACAACTTAATCGGTTTCATTATAACATTTCCATACGTGCATTTCATTGTACATTGCTCACGTTCACTTCCACATTACCCTGTAGATCCCCCTCCCCTATCTCCTCTTCCCCACAAATAGTCTCCCTCCTACTTGCATGCCTTTTTTGAGTAATTGCTGTTGTTGTTGTTGTTGTTGTTGTTGCTGTTGTTGTTGTTGTTGTTGTTAGGCACATTTATCTATATACGTAAATCTCAATTTTGCCATGAGGGCAACATCTGTTATATTTCCTTTCTTTTTTCTCCTTACCCTTTCTTCTTGCCCTTTCTCTCTTTTATTTAGTCCATTATTGTTCCCTACTTGTCATCTGCTTTCATGATCTATATGTTTTAATAATGAATACATATTGAAGTCTAACATCCACATGTGATAGAAAGCATGTGATGTTTATCTTTCTGGATCTGGCTGATTTCACTTAAAATGATGATCTCTAGTTCCATCCATTTTCCAGGGAATGCCATAATTTTGTCCTTTAAAACTCCATGGTATGTGTATGTATGTATATATATATACACACACATATATATACACATGTGTGTATATACACACGTATACATGTATATATACATGTATATATGTGTGTATATATACATGTGTGTATATATACACATGTATACATGTATATATACATGTGTATATATACACACATGTGTATATATATGTATAAATATATTGTAAAATATATATACACATATATACATATATACATATATATATATTACAATTTCCTTAGACAATCATCTGTTGACAGATACCTAGGTTGATCTTAGCTATTGCGAATAATGCTGCAATAAACATAGATTAGCAGGTACCTCTATGGTGTATTGACTTATATTCCTTTAGGTATATACCCAGGAGCAGGATAGCCAAGTCATATGGTAGCGTTATTTTTAGATTTTTGAGGAATCTCCATACTGCTTTCAATAAAAATTTGACATCTCCAGTCATTGGAGAAAGCAAATCAAAATCACAATCTCACCTGCTTGAATGGATATTAACAAGAAGATGAAAGATAACTAGTGTTGGTAAGAATGTGGAGGAAATAGAATCTTTGTACACTGTTGGTAGTAATGTAAATTAGTACATCCATATAAATTTAAATTTGAGTTGGTCTATGTGTACAAAAAGCCTGGCTAGATTTTGGCAGGATCTGCACTATATCGTGAATCATTTGGGAGAATGTACATCCTTACAATGTTATTTCTTCCATTCTGTGAGCATGGCATGCCTCTCCATTCATTTAGATCTTCTCAGATTTCCATCATCTGCATTTTTGCCATACAGATACCATGTTTTGTTAGTTAATACCTTATTATTTTCTTTTCCTTGAAGTGATTATAAGTGTTATTGTGTTTTTAATTTCCATTTTCACTTATGTATTAGAAAATAGACAATGGTTGATTTTTGTATATTGAACTTGTTTCCCATGAATTTACTAAAGTCATTTATTAGTTATAGGAGACTCAAAAAATAGAATCTTTGTGATTTTCTCCATAAACAATCAGGTCCTCTGCAGATAGGGACAGTTTTGTTTCTTCATTTCCAATCTCTATGCCTTTTGTATCTTTTTTTTCCTTGTTGTATTAGCTAGAAATTCCAATACAATGCTGAACAAGATTAGTAAGAACAGGTGATATTTCACATTGATATAAGGAGAAAATACTTCAGGTTTTCACCATTAAGTATGATCTTAACTATAGGTTTTTTTTTTTTTTTTTTTTTTTTTTTTTTTTTTTTTTTTTTTTTTTTTTTTTTTTTTTTTTTTTTTTTTTTTTTTTTTTTTTTTTTTTTTTTTTTTTT
>VMDO01035041.1:0-16431 GCA_007922755.1 Pedetes capensis
ATAAGCAACAACACTTTTCTTTATCTTTTAATCTAAAAAGAAAAAGGTTATCTTTTAAACTATTACTTTAATATTAAATACACATTTCATAAAACTTCTGAGACCAATAATGCAATAGCTTTTAAAAAAATCACAGAATCATAAACTCTATTCTTATATTCTACCAACTGAAACTCCAAACTAAAAAAAAATATATAAATTAAACTAATAATAAACTTTTTTTCTTCAAACCACTAACTTCTATATTTTGTGCTCTTTTCCTCCCCATCAATATTTAATATTTTCAAAACTAAAACATCAACTACTTCAGAATACATCAGTGCCTGTTGACAAATTTAGTTATGTGTTTGTATGTTTTAATAATAAGTATGATCTTCACTAAAATTACAATTGCAAATTTTGCAGAAATAGAAAAAATAATCCTAAAATTCATATGAAAACACAAAAGACTGCATATAGCCAAAACATTCTTAAGCTGCAAAAACAGTACAGATGGGATGACAATACCTGACTTCAAACCATACTACAGGGATAAAATGGCAAAAACAGCTTGGTGCTGGCAACAAAATAGGCTTGAAGACCAGTGGAAATGAATTGAAGACCCAGAGGTACACCCACACAAATATTGACACTTGATTTTTGACAAAGGGGCTAAATATGATCAATGGAGAAAAGATAGCCTGTTCAACAAATGATGCTGGGAAAACTGGATATCCACTTGCAGAAAATTAAAAATAGACTCATACTCAATTTCCATAAGAGTCAATTTGAAATGGATAACAGACTTCAACATAAAACCAGAATCCTTAAAACTACTGGAAGATAAGACAGGAAACACACTCCAACACATAGGCATAGGAAATTATTTCCTTAACAAGACTCCAGTTGCCCAGGAAATGCACCAAGAATTGACAAATGGGATTACATGAAATTAAAAAGCTTTCATACAGCAAAGGGAGAAAATCTTTGCATTCTATGCATCAGACAGAGGACTAATTTCTAGATTAAACAAAGAATTTAAGAAAGCAAATTCCAAGACAACAAATAACCCAATATATTAGTGGGCAAAGGAAATGAACAGACAGTTCTCAAATGAAGAAGTTTGAAGGGCCATGAAACACATGAAAAAATGCTCAATGTCCCTACCCATTAGGGAAATGCACATCTAAATAACATTGAGATTCCATCTCACTCTAGTAAGAATGGCCAATATCAACAAAATAAGTAATAGCAACTGTTGGTGAGGATGTGGAGAAAAATGAATCCTTTTACACTGCCAGTGGGACCATGAATTAGTTCAACCACTTTGGAAATTAATATGGAGATACCTCAGAAAACTTAAGAATAGAACTTCCATACAACCCAGCTTCCACTTCTGGGAATATACCAAGAGGGAGATAAGTCATCATACCACAGACAGACTTGCATTTCCATATTTAATGCAGAACTCATCACAATCACAAGGATATAGAACCAACCAAGATGTCTGTCAACAGAGGAATGGATAAAAAAAATTGTGGTATACAATGGAATATTACTTAGCAATAAAAAAGAACAAAATAATGTTATTTGCAGCAAAATGGATAGAACTGAAGAATATTATCTTAAGTGAACCAACCCAGGTTGAAAAAGAGAAATACCATATGTTCTTACTCATATGTGGGAGCTAAATCTAACTTGATGAAAAAATGTAAAAATGATCAATCAGGTTTATCTAAGAAGGGAAAATGAAAGCAGAGTAGAAAGAAAGGGGAACCTAATGGAGGGAACAAAAGTTGAGGAAGTGGGTAACAGGAGGGCAAATAATGTGGAAGAATAAGGAGGGAGAGAATAATCTCAAAACAGATGACACACTAATACAAATACATGGGGAAAAAAGGGACTATAACCCATAATTGCATAGGATTTTTTACTATATATTAATAAAAAGGTTCTGTGAAATATGTAAGTTGATGAAAGTGTAATTAAAAGTGATGTAATAGTTACATAATGGAAATAGCAAAAGCCTTATTACTCTGTACCCCACCAACATTTATAAATTAAGGGGAATAAAAAATAATAAGTACTGCTGGGCGCAGTAGCACATGCTGTAATCCCAGAGGCTCAGGAGGCGGAGACAGGAGGATCGCAAGTTCAAGACCAGAGGCATTCTGTGTATGTAATTTGGCGAGACCCTGTCTCAAAAAAATATGGTAAGAAAATGGGCTGGAGGTGAAGCTCAGTGGTCCAGTACTTGCAAAGCATGCAAGAACAAAGCCCTGGGTTCAACCCTCAGTACTGCAATAATAATAATAATAATAACAACAACAACAACAACAACAACAACAATAGTAATAATAATAATAGTAAGTACTATTCACTTTTATAACTTGTGTGTTATTTAAAACCCATGCATAAATTAACTAAGGTAGTCCACTGCTTTTTTTTTTTTTTTTGAGGTACTGGGGGTTGAACCCAGGGCCTTGTACTTGCATGATTTGCAAATGCTGTACCACCAAGCTGCACCCCCGGCCCACTTTTTTACCTTTTGAGATCTTGCTAAATTATGCAGACTGCCTCTGGTCTGGAACTTGCGATCCTTCTACCTCTGCCTCCCAAGTCGCTGGGATTACAGGCATGTGTCACCATACCTGGGGAGTCCACTGCTTTTTAAGGCAAATTCACAGAGAATTCTGAGCAAAGATATCTTCTTAAAATGTACATGACATAACTTATACATGCAAATTTTCCATATCATCAGAATAGGACATATTAGTACTATGATATCTACCCTACCCAAAGTTCAGGTTTAAGTGGAAGATAATTTACTTTATGATTTATTGGACAAGTAAAACATTAAAAATACTCTTTTTTAAAGTGATAGAATTCAGAAATTTTTATGCCTAGAGACTACAATATGTTAGGATGGTCAGTGTTGCACAAAGCCATGCATGCAGGGGAAGTGTTTTGAATTCAAGACTAGTTAGGCTAATTTGGTTCCTTTTTCCCCTTCTCAGCTGAGAATATTGCCTAAATAACTATTGTTGTTGTTGTTAGGTGTCATCGAGTCAAGTCCAACTCATAGCGACCCACATAGGGTTTTCAATGGCTGGCTGTTTCGGGATTGCCTTGGGAGTGGGTTGCCACGTCCTTCACCCATTTTGCAGTGCTGGGAATCAAACTCGGGACCTCAGAGACTGCAGAGCAGTGCTCTATCAACTGAACTAAATCCCAGCCCTAAATAACTATAGATGGCAGGTAAATGCAGTGGTTAAAAGTGACAGAAGTTTATTACCCCTACTAAATGTAAGTGGTAACAGATTAACAGTGTAATGTTCAATGCCCAGCATATAGTAAATTGTTCAATAAATGTTTCACTTGCATGGTTATTCATATTAATTATTCAATGCAATTCCTATTTCAGCTGCTTTTCTAAAAAACATGGGATCTTCCCCAATGTTCCACATCTTCAAAATCACCTCATTCATTAATATATGCTGGGAGTACTGAAAAACCTTCCACTTTCAAAGATTTTTAAAAGACTTTTGCAGACTTAAAAGATGAAGGTGACTAAATATTTAGATCTGGAAAAGTCAGCCTTTATCTGAATAATGCCTTAATGAAATACTCAAACCTGTGACTATTCTGTGAAATGTGTCAATATACCAACCTACCATTTTATGATAGATTGGCAGGTAGCAAATCGATAACTCATACCTTTTTTATTATGAAGACTTTCTAGACTGTCACATGCCATTAAGACGTGAGTCATTCTGCCAGAGTTGGGGAAACTGATGGAAAAAGGCTAAATGATTCAGCATGCTGCAGCAAAATAAGTTGATCATGAATCTATAATTTCCAGTTCTGTACAGTGCCCTGGCCCTGGTGGTCTTTCTTATCCTGTACTGATGTATAACATATGATACTGTAATCACTACATTTTGTTAAACATTCTGTCTGGGAGATGTAATGTTACTTTTCCCTCAGACGAACTTCGATAAAGTATTCAGTGCTATGATACAACAGGTTCACAAGGCAGGATAACTCTTACAATGTCCAGTTGTAAGCTTCCTCAAGCTTTGCTTATGCAGATGATAGTACTAGAGTTGATTCTAATACTGGTGCCATTTTCTCAGCTGCATGAGAGAGGCAGTAGAGGAAGCCTTGAAGCAAATGAAAACCGGAAAAATAGGCAAAGAAAGCCAGATGGGAAAGTGGGTATTGCTAGACTTGGGTCTCTCATGCCAACACTGATCTTGAGCAACAAATATCACAACAGGACAGAAAATCTTAAGCAGATAAAAAACACTAAGTATAAACTGCAGGATATAACCTGATGCAGCCTTATTTATGAGGAGCTTCATTATAAAAGCAAGTGACAATCTTTTTCCAAGTGTCCCTATTATCCTTCACTAACAAAAGATTTGCTATATTAATCAAATGAAAATTTTCACATATACACTATAGATAAATAGATAGATCCCAAACCAGAATAAAGCCTTTCTCCATCAAATAACCAATATGAAAAATATTATAAGTTAAATATTGTTATCTAAAATTGTGCTATCTTTAATGCCAAGACAGATATCCATTTTGTGACCAAAGCACAGTCATTCAACCCAGAATTTTCTGAGAAGAGGACAAAGAAGTGTGCCAGGATGTGCAAAATGAAATCACCATTATCTATGAGCTGTAATTTCCTCATTCAATAGCTTAAATTTATTTGTTTGGTGTGGTACATATCACACATCCTCACAACACACTCACACTCATGCATAAATTCTTAGCAGCAACACTGAGGAAGCTATGATTTCAGAACTAACCAAAATGTATTTAGAAAACAACCAGGTGACAAGTTTGACCTTCCATGAATCCATCCTTTTTTCCCCGTTTTGACTGTGCGACCACCAATTTTCCACAATCCAGAGGAGGGAGGGTGGTGGAGAAGGGGGGTGGTGGAGTATGTGTGTGTGTGTGTGTGTGTGTGTGTGTGTGTGTGTATGTGTGTGTGTGGTGTATAGAACCTAATCCAGTGTGTACAGTGCATGTGTGTGCTGTGTATAAAGAACCTAATCCAAAGTGTGTACAGCATGTGTGTGTTATGTGTAAAGAATCTAATCCAAAGTGTGTACAGAGAGAGTGTGTGTGTGTGTGTGTGTGTGTGTGTGTGTGTGTGCGCGCGCGCGCGCGCGCCCGCGCGCGCCTGTGGTTTTTTCCCTCTGCCAAGACCATGGAGGTCAACAGGAAGAAAAAAATGGCTTGAAAGACAAGGTTTCAGGGCTGACCCAAGGCGACACCTCCAAGGCTGGAGACCGGGAGCTAAGGGGCAACCCGGCTGGGAGTTCCGAAGGCTGCAGCATTATTGACCGCGAGCCCAGGCTGCGCCGCCAGCATCTGGGGCGCGTCTGCCATGCGCATGTCCCACTTATATAAAGAGATGCTTACAGTCCAGGTGCTTTTTCTTTGGGCCCATCACTTCATGAGTGGTGGCTTTGCAGACTGCTCTTGCCACAGCAGAGCCTGTCACGCTGTACTGAGCGGCGGCGATCCGATCCGTGAGTGTTTGGCCCGACATCTTCTCCCGCAGAGTCTACCCCCTCCTCCTCTGCAGGAAAGAAGAGATGGTCCTGCTTTATCCGACGCCCTGCCCTCGGCGCATCCAGGCCTTGCCTCCTCCCGCCGCACAGCGACTGTCTCCTCCTCCGACCCTACCCGGTCCCCACCTCTTGGGACCAAGGCGCCAAGCCCTGCTTGCCCAGCATTAGCCATGAGCAGGGCCGCTATGGGACCCCGGCGCGGTCCCGGTCCCAGCACCGTGACACAGCCCCCCGCTCCCCACACCCCCACGCAGCCCGCCACATCCCTTTGTCGCCCCTCTGTCAATCAGCACTTTCCCTGCAACCCGATCCGCGGTCGCGGGACGAGCGCAGCGCGCGTCCGAGTCACTCCCCGGCCGCCGCGCCCCCGGGGCGCCCACTTCCCACCTCTGCGCCGACCGGGCGAGTCCTCCCGGCAGCTTTGGGCTTCGGCCCGAGCCCTGACCACCTCCCTCCCAATCCTCCAGCCGCTGCGGCGCGGGGCTGGTCCTCCCTCGCTCGCGGCGGCGATTATCCTAGCGTTGCGCCATGTTATGTCCTCACCTCTCCTTCCCCGCCGCCTCCGGAGCCTGGCCCAGGCCTTGAGCCCCGCGCCCTCCTCCAGCCCCAAACCCTGCAGGCTGGGCTGCCCAGGGGCTGCGCGGGGCCGCGGGCGTCTCTGAGCGCCTCACCCTTCCTGGTCCTGGAGCGGCGCCGGCCCGCAGCCCAGCCCCCCGCCGCCCTCGAGCGCGCCGCGGGCTGTCACCGCCGCTGCCCTTCCCTGCGCCCGAGGATTATCCTCTCCGGGTCCCCGCGCGGCCCCGGCACTCACCCCGCCCCCGGAGCGGCGCCGCCCGCCGCAGGATGAGCCGAGCCTCGGCCCGCAGGGAAGCCGCGCCGTGGGTGCGGCGCGCGGACCGGTGCCCGGGCGCGACGCTCCAGCCCCGGCCGGGCGCCTCTCGCAGCGCCGCGGTGCCTGCGCCCGTCGCTCGCGGCCCCAGGAGCCCGTGTCCGCCCGCTGCCGCCGCCTCCGCCAGCGCCGCCGCGTCTCCCCGGCGCTCCGCGCTGCGTCCCCATCCCCGCCCCCACCTCAGCCGTGGCTCCTCCGACGAGTCAGGTGACGGCGGCGGACAAACCCGGCGAGCCCTCCGCAGAGCGCCCCGCGCCCCCTCCCAGCTACTCACACACGCCGGGGGGGCGCGAGTATAAAGGCGAGGGGGCCACGCTGGAGCATCCCTGGCAAGCGCGAGGAGAGAAACGGGGCCCGGGGAACACGGAGATGGGGAGACAGGGAGGCCCACACCCAGCCAGCCCGCCACCCTCCGCAGGGAGCCCAGCACCCCTTCGCACACTGAGGCTGTACCGGCACACACTGGGTGCGCGCGCACCGCACACACCTGCAGGCAATTGCGGGGTGCACCCTGAGCAGCGCGGGCGCTGGTCAAGGCGGAGCTAGTGGGCTTCTCTGGTTCTGTTCAGTGAAGGCCAAGGCAAGGGCGTTGTCTTGCGCTGCTTGGCAAAACCCAGCCCCTTATTCCCCACTCTGTCTCTGACTCGCCAGTCTGTCAAAGGCAGCCAAGGCCCAGATGGGCAGGGCGACTCAAATGTCAGATTCTGACAGCCACCACCTCCACCTATGGTTGCTTGGTTTCATGGGGGTCTTTGACTTGTGTCAGTTACAACTGGGAGCTGGAGTGGGCAGGTAATTCTAGCTACTTTAGTTTTAAACGAATTTTGAGATCTGTTGCAGGGACAAATAATTAGCAAAACTATTAATGGAGTCCCAGATTCCATGCGACGGTAACCATTAGCACCCTTAAAATGTAATTTATGCCAATTAAATGTGTTTAAGCATTGAATGTCGAGGGTGTATTGTATGCATGGTATGCATGAATTTACAAACAGGAATTTGGACTCGGTTAATAATTTTATGTGTTGACATTTTCAAAAGTCGTTATCGTAATCTATTTTTAAAGTTCTTATAGTAGAATCATGATCAGAATTTTATTTATGAATTTTCCTGACATTTGTTCTGCTGCAGGTGACCTCTGGCTTCAAGGCCATATATGTCTACTTATACATATCAAGGTTTTGTTATGTAGTCCTTGCTGTCACCTGGCACAGTGTTCGGTGTGCAGTCATGGTCTCATAACTTCTGGGACTGATTCTAGCACTAATCAGAATCTTTATGCCTAAGGAAAGATAGTCCAAGACTACTGCCAGATTCTTTCATTTCTTTCTTCTCTCTCTCTTTCTCTCTCTCTCTCTCTCTCCCCCCACTTTCTTCTTTCCTCTCTCTCTCTCTCTCCTTTTCTTCCTCTCTCTCTCTCTCTCTCTCTCTCTCTCTCTCTCTCTCTCTCTCTCTCCATCTCTCTCTCTCTTTCTTTCTTTCTTCTTTTCTGGGACTCGGTCTCATTGCTCACTGTGTAGCCCAGAAAGACCTCAAACTCACAGCCATCCTACTGCCTCAGCCTCCAGTGCTGGGATTACACTAGGATTTCAGGTGTGTACCACCATGCTCCATTTCTGGTTTCAAGTACTAGTATTATCATGTGATCCAGCAACACTACACTATGTATTACTCAAAGGAAATAAAGCACACATTTCCATTCAAAAACTTTTACACAAACTTTATAGCAACATGGATGAATCTAAAAACATTACCCAATGTTAGAGAAGACTAATCATAAACACTATCTTGACATTTATATGACATTCTGGCAAAACTAGAGACAGAAAACATACCAGGTGCCAAGGGTCAGAGGATGGATTGACTGGAAAAGAGCAGAAGGGAACTTTTTGGAGTGATGGACATGTTTTGTATCATGACTATGATGGTAGTTACACAATTACATGTATTTCTCAAGACTCATCAGCTTTGTACACTTAAAATTAAATTTTATTATGAATACATTATAACTCAATATATCTAATTTTAAAAAAGGAGCTAGAATGGCAACACGAATGTCAACATAGACTTTATAATAAGGAATGTTATAGGGATAAAGAAACACATTTCATAATGATAAAAACCAACAGTATGTAATAACTGCATCCTTAGATATCTAGGAACAGAGCTTCAAGATAGGATGATGCAAGTATAATTATACTTGAGGATTTCAATACTTTTCTCCTTGTAATTGACAGAAAAAGTAGACAGAAAACCACTAAGAATATAGATGACTTGAAATAACCTCTACTTAACCGACTTAACCTAATTGGCACATAAAATATTCCACCTAGCAACAGTATAAAACATGTTTTCCAGATGCACATAAATATCACCAAAATAGACCATATTCTATGCCATAAAGCTAGACTCAATACATTTAGAAGAATTACAGTCATACCAGTTGCTTTTCACCATAGTGAAATTTAAATATCATTAACAGAAATCTGAAAACTTCTGAATAGTTAGTAATTAAATAACATATCTGAAATAACTCATAGATCTAAATTTCTCATAAGGAAAATTAGAAAGTACTTTGAACTAAGTGATACTGAAATCACAACCTATCACAATTTTTGAGATGCAGATACAGCAGTGGCTACAGGGAAATTTATAGCACTACCATGCTTATATTAGAAATGAAGAAAGATCTGAAAACAACTATTTAAGATTCAACCTTTAAAAATTAGAAAAAGAAAAAAAGTTTAACATAGCAACAAAATTGAACTCAATTTAACCAGAAGGAAGTAAATAATAAAGATAAGAATGAATATCAATGAAAGAGAAAATAGGCAAATAACAAATAAAATCAGTGAAATCAAAAGTAATTTCTTTGAAAAGATTAATAAAGATAATAAATGCCCTAACCAGGCTGATTAAAAAGAAATAAGAGAGAAGACACAGATTTATACTGTTAGGAATGAAAGGAGGATAGATGCTATGAACATAGTAAAGATAAGAGAAAGTCACAAACAGCATTATGCAGGTGAGTTAAGCAATTTATGTAAAACGAAGAAATAATGTAGAATAATGATTCTCCAACAATACAATAATGATGTTATGCCATATGTGTTCCTATTAGTCAAGAAGTTATGTGAGTAACATGCATCCAATAATTAAAATAATGTACTATGTGAATGGTTTAGTTTTCAGAAACAAATTAGGATGGCTTTAAGTTCACTCCTATACCAGTGTTAGATTATATACAGTACACTGGGAAGTGTGTGAAGCCATAGCCTATAATGGTATGGTAAACATGTTTCTGGCACTATGCATGGAAGACTATCCCATATGTCAATGTCCTATCATAGGTATTAGTAGAAAAAATGTTTGAATATCCCTCAACTATAGAAATATCTTATATAAATTAGTAACTCATTTCAAAGGTGGAACCAACATGTGAAATGTGGGTTTGGAAGGTCTTAGGAGCTTTGAAAATAGTAGAATATTTCTAGCAGCGAAGATTAAGAAATGCCACCTTCCTATATCCAGAAATCTAGAATTATAATAATGAGTGTTATATACTAATTTCAAAGAAAGAAAATTAATTAAAAGAAATGTATTGAGATAAAATTATTCCTGGACAATATATTCTCTTTGAAGTTACATAATAAATAATATTTGATAAACCTTAAACAAGAATAAGAAGCTGGGGTTTAGCTCAGGTGGTAGAGTGCTTGCTCTGCACTCTCAGGCCATAGATTTGACCCCCAGCACTGCAAAAATGGGAGAAAGACCTGGTAGCCCTCCTCTCCTAAAACAATCCCAAAACAATAAGCCATGAAAATCCTATCAATAGCAGAGAAGCACTGACATAGTGCCAGGCACAGCATAGTGTTGGGTAATGTTTTGTTGTTATACAGGATCACTATGAGTCAGACCTGACTTGATGGGACCTAACAACAACAAGCAAGAGTAAGAATTAGCATTTGATATTTTTACACATTTAAAGACTTTTTCATCTCTCTCAAGTAGTTAGAAAAGTTAATTAGAATAGACACTCCACATTTAAAAAAAATACATGTATTGAACTTTTCTCCTGAGAAAATATACCAGTATATATATGTCACCATACAGATTTTGTTTCTTCCTCCAATTTAATACATTTTCTTCTGAGAACCAGGTTTAATATGGAAAACCAAATCAATAATAATTACAATAATTAAAAATTCATACCCACACATGAGGGCAAATGTCTTCAAGCTCTTAGTTTCAGATTATTTGTAAGATACAACAGGTGTACAAGAAACAGAAATAAGTTGAAGGCAATCTGATAGCAACCTTATTTGGAAAATTCATATCCTTCTCCAAAAATTATATCAATCTTAAAGTGAGACTATAGCATGAGTTCATTCCAAGGAATCTTTTTGGTCAAAGATGAAAAAAATAAGGTACAAAGATAACCACATTGGTTTATATCCACTCCTAGGCACAAATATGACATATCTACCCAAACTCAAAAACAATTGACAACAAAAAGCAAAATTTGATATCCTGAATGCACTTGCATACAGAGGAAATGATTGCTTCTGTTCTATAAGAACAGATGAAAGAAAAATGAAAGAGACTATAAAACAGATAAGCATTCTAGCATGATGAGAAAAATTGTAGGTTGCATAAAATATCGGTAAGATTGAGATTCAGTGAACTCAGTCATCTTATGGAAGGATAACACTTCATCCATAAAACCACTCAAGTTGTCTATGAATGACAGTTAATGAAGTATATATATTCCAAGTCAGGATAAACATGTTTATTAAATCATGTTCTGCCTAAAATTCAGGTGAGAAATGAATTCACCGTGACAACTAGCAGAAAGGAAAATGTACATTTTATATGCATGACAGCATGAAAACAATTTCAATACAATATTTTTATTTTGCTTCCCTGCTTTAAACTTAGTGTAACTGTTTTGTATCTGTTGTATAACAAACTTTCAGGGTTAAAACAATTTTTAAATTATCTCTCATAGATCTGTGAGTTAACAGGGCTCTGCAAGGTAGTTCTCCTTTGAAGTCTTTCTTGTGTTGCAGTCAGGTGGCAGCTGGGGCTGTAGTCATGATAGGTCCCTACTGAGGTGCCCAAGATGGCTTATTCACTCTCCTGCCTGGCAGCTGAAACATTAACTGAGAGCTCAGCTGGGGTTTTCATGTAAACATTTACACAGGGCGTCTTTATGTGGTGGGGCTACTCAGGGCAGAGTAGAGCAGGGTGGTCACATTTTTTACATGGTAGGTGTCTTCCACGAGGAGCCATCTTTAGGTGCAAGTTTCCATGAATCTTAAGTGGAACCCATAAAGATTCTTGTGGCCAAAGCATCAGTCTGTTGTATACTGTACTCAGTATACAACTGTACTCAGTACTTGCTGTAAAGCAAGTAAGTGACATCTTAGATTCAAAGGCAGGAGGTTATTACTAGATTTATTATGGGACCAACGTTAGAGTGACCCACAAAGTAAACCCTGTGAAGAACCAATAGAAAGAAACATATACTCTCAGAAGTACAAAGGTTGGTGATTCACATAAGATTCTTTGAGAGCTACCCCAAAATAATTGACAATGGGTCAAAAATTATTTGAACATAAAATAACACATTGAATTATTTCTTGTAGTTGGAATATTCTCTCTTTTACATACCTATAAGACCTCACATCAAGTTGTACATGATCCTCAAACCTTCCCCAACTGCTCTATTTTTGTTCATTCTTTTTATATATGAAGAAATTTAAAGCTACCAAGTTCAAGTGACCTTCCCTCTATCACACACTGAGGTAGCAGCCTACCGTTCGTTAACTCCAGCTGCTGTACTGACACTCCAGGGTTCATTCTACTGCACTATTACTTCTGCGAATGGTATAACAGTGCTATGGTAAACTCTCATTTCATAATACAATTAATTGTTCAGTCAGAAAAACCCTTTCTAAAATTTATGAGCTGGAAGGTTTGATGGCTAATATAGGTTATGGAATTGGACCTACCCTCACCTAAGTCCCTGGCATTGGTCTTTATTAGTTGTATGATTTTCGGTGAGTTCTGTAGCCTGAAAGGGTTATTTTCTTCATCTTTAAAATGGACATGATAACATCTACCTCAAAAGAACCACAATTACCATCACATGAGATAATGCTTGCAAAGTCAATAGCAATGTTTGGTGTACAACAAAAGCCCAGTAAATAGTACTCTGTGAATAATTATTTACAAAATAACTAATTGTATTATCTTATTAACATACGATTTTATTTGGAACTAAAATTCAAGTTTATAAAATTCTCTGGCTGATATTCTACTAGTATCATTTCTAAAGTGAAAAATAAACTAACAATTTACATAGCTCCTGAGATATGAAATCAGGTTTACTTCAGTATTATACTGGGGAGGACTGAGCTCCCATTTTTCTCAGGAAACCAGAATAGAACACATATATGCAAACAGTGATTGTACAGCAATGCTATTATGAAGAGCAGTTTATTTCTGTTTTAAAATTTAAAAATGTCTGCAAAGGAATGCTTGGAATGAGAGATGTTTGACAAAAGAGGAGATGATTAATCAGGGAAGTCTGTCTGGAGATTTCCCAGGTAAACTTCTAGGTCAAGAGCATGTGAGAGATAAGGCTGTGTGCCTCACCTTCAAGTGTGAACCTCTTGAGCATTTCCTCTCATTCTTTTACTTTCTCCTCTATTTTCTGTTGTTTCTTGTATTTGTCTACAGTTCAATTTACAATCTGAGACCTTAAGGAGAGTACTGACTCCCTAGATATTTCATTACATGGGTGTTACAGAAGACATGTGCATTTGTTTTTGCCTTGCTCCAGGGTGTGAGAAGAGCACACATCTCCAAATAGTATAACTACAATATACACATATTACTTCTTAGTTCAGAAAGTTCTCATAGAAGAAATAAATGTATATATATTGTTGTTAGGTGCCATCGAGTCGGTGTCTAACTCATAGTGACCCTATGTACAACAGGTGAAACACTATTGTCAGTGCTTCTTTGCTATTCATAGGGTTTTCAGTGGTGGATTGATTTTGGGGAGTGGGTTGCCAGGTTCTTCTCCCAACCTTACGTATCTGGTATTCCCAGGTGGTTTCCCATCCAAGTACTAACCAGGCCTAACCCTGCTTAGCTTCTGAAATCTGACAGGATTGGACGCCACAGTGCTACGGCTGCAGGCAAATGTATATATAGATGCACTTAAATATATTTCTTGTCAAATACATATGTATATTTATTTATTTATTTATCTTTTATCAATTACTTCTATTTCTCTAGTAAAGAGAAAATTAAGGAGAAATGGAAAGTTTAGGCTATTTGGTGTTCTGTTAAACCAGATGAAAATGAACTGCTGTGTTGTTGTTTAAACTAACTTTGGCTGGAAAAAATAAGACCTTACTCTTTCTAGGGCATAATGCATTTAATGATATTGATCTTCTTTTCTACTTGCCTCAAGTACATTCCTTTGTCCAAGGACTTACATTTCAGACATTCAGGAGTCACACATAACACAGAGCTTTGTTGTGGGAGCTTCAGAAAATTAGCAGACTCTGTGTTTACAATTTATCCAAATACTTATGCCAGCCACAGTCAGAAAGTTTCCAAATTAACTCCTCCCAAGGCATAATGAAACAAAAAATAAAATTTTCTTCCTTTTAAAATGTTAGTTTGAAGAACCAGTTTTCTAGGCGAGGATCACATGTTCACTTTTAAGTAAGAAAATAATATAAAGTAATCATAGAGTGCCAATGACTTTCCATGGAGAAACTAAGGAGGAGTTGATTGTTGTAATTCCTCAAATTTATGGTTATTATTGACTTGATTGTCTACAGCCATACCACCCTGGTGTCTAATTTCATTAGACTGGAAGCTAAGCAGGGTTTGACCTGTTTAATACTTGGATAGGAGACCACTTGGGAATACCAGGCACTGTGAGCTTGGGAGAAGGACCCAGTAGCCCACTCCTGAAACAATCAGCCATTGAAAACCTTGCTTTCGGTGAATAACAGAGAAGCATGAATAATAGAGAAGCACTAATATTGTGCCGGGCATGGCACAGTGTGGATAAGTGTTTCATCTGTTGTACATAGGGTCTCTATGAGTTGGACTCAACTTGAGGGCACCTAACAACAACAACAACATTGATTTGATTAATGAATGTCTTCAACTTAAGAATTTTTCTTTTCACTCTAAAACTGGGTTAATTATATAGTCATTGTGATTTTAAATGTATTTATAAAAATAACAAAACTTAATAAATGCTCTGCACTTGAATACTCATTAAGCCTCTATATCAGCTTCATCTAGAGGATTTTATCAGAGATACGCATTCAGTTTAATGACACCGCGTTAATGTGAATGCATCATCTTATATATCTGGTAGATGTTGAGAAGCAAATTGTTCCCATTTTTGTCACTGACTTTATTCTACAGCTCCTGTCAAGTTCACTCAGGATTTTGCTGATAAGAATGAACATTGACATTACAAGAACATCCTCAAGTTTCCAATTTGTGGGCAAAAGTAATGAAATATAAATCAAACAAGTAAGTTGATACATGTTCCTAGAGACATCAAAGTATTTATTATTAATAGTCCATAAAGTTTTGAAGATGTTCAAGTATTGGAACTAACAAATGTTGTTGTTTATATCTTTGAAATTTCACTAGGAGTTTTAGTCCTTAACCTGATGCTATCTAATGAGGAGCATTATTAGGCAGCTGCATGATTTATTGCTGGTCACCATCCTTCACATTTGGAGATGATATCGATTGTCATTATCACATGATCCCTATTAAGGAGCCATAGCCCATTCTGAAATGTGTACATAAATAGTTTTGATTGATTTCCAACTATGTTGTTGTTGTTTGTTAGGTGCCGTAAAGTCGAGTCCAACTCATAGTGACCCTATGTACAGCAGATCGAAACACTTGCCGATTCTGTGCCAGGCAAACAATCTTATTTATGTTTAAGCCCATTGTTGCAGACACTGTGTCAATCCATCTGGTGGAGGGTTTTCCTCTTTTGCATTGACCTGCCACTCTTCCAAACATGATGTCCTTCTCCAGGGATTGCTCTCTCCTGACTACATGTCTGAAATATGTAAGACGCAGTTTGGCCATTTTTGCTTCCAAGGAGCACTCTGGTTGTACTTCTTCTAGGACAGATTTGTTGGTTCTTTTGGCAGTCCATGGTATATTCAATAGACGTCTCCAGCACCACAATTCAAAAGCATCAATTCTTTTCTGTCTCTCTTGTTCAATGTCCAGCTTTCACAACCATATGATGCCATGGAAAATACCATAGCATGAGTCAGATGCACCTTCGTCTTCAATGTGACATCTTTGCTTTTCAATACTCTAAAGAGATCTTTTGCCACAGCTTTTCCTAGAGCAATGCGTCTTTTGATTTCTTGACTGCTGCTTCCACGGGTGTTGATTATAGAGCCAAGCAAAGTAAAATCTTGGACAACCTCAATCTTATCTCCATTTAATATGAAGTTGCGTGCTGACCCAGTCGTAAGGATTTTTGTTTTGTTGATGTTTAGTTGTAACCCATATTGAAGGCTATGATCTTTGTTCTTCATCAGTAAATGTTTTAAATCCTCTTCATTTTCAGCAAGCAAAGTGGTGTCATCTGCATAAGCAGGTTGTTAATGAGTCTTCCTCCAATCTTGATGCCACGTTCTTCCTCATAAAGTCCAGCTTCTCGGATTATTTGCTTAGTGTATAAATTGAAGAGATAGGGTGAAAGTATACAGCCCTGACGCACACCTTTCTCAACTTTAAACCAGGCAGTGTTTCCTTGTTCTATTCGAACAACTGCCTCCTGGTTCATGTACAGATTTCTCATGAGCACAATTAGGTGTTCTGGTATTCCCATTTTCCGAAGTGTTATCCATAATTTGTTGTGATCCACACAATCAAATGCTTTTG
>VMDO01035042.1:0-16431 GCA_007922755.1 Pedetes capensis
TATTGAACACACATCCCTTTGATCTTGATGTTTTTTTTCTGAAACATGAAAAATTAATGTACACCATCATCTGCTGAGAAATTTATGTACACCATCATCTTCAAAAGGACAACCAAATATTTGAATGCAACTCTCAAGACTCCCATTACTCCTTCAAAGTCTGTATCTCTATAAGATTAAAATTTCTGACTTCCACATCTTATCTGTTTGTTTCCCCCATACTACTATTTATTCAGTTAACTTCACTTATGTTAGCAACCTATTATAAAACATTATATCAACTTTGATAACTTGTTTTAAAAGGAAGAAAATGAATCCTGCAAAATCCTCTTATCCCCATATTTTGTTTTCCATATCCTTTTTCAGTCCTTGTTCCTGTTAACACAACATTTTCAGTTTATTCTATGTACATGCTGTTTCACATTATACTACTACAGTAGTTATATCATTGCTATTACATTGAACCAGCTATACTGCAGTTATCTCTTAATTATACTCCCTAGGTTCTAGCTGCTTGACATTTCAAATTGCCCCAATATGCTACAATCAGTTTAATAATTCTTTCTTTCTTTCTTTCTTTCTTTCCTTCTATCTTTCTTTCTTTCTTTCGTGGTCCTGGGGCTTGAACCCAGGGCCTCGCACTTGCATGCTTTGCAAATGCTGTACCACTGAGCTGCACCCCCAGCCCATTTTTAGTTTTTGAGACAGGGTCTCACTAAATTATGCAGATTGTTTCTGGTCTCGAATTTCTGATTCTCCAGCCTCTGCCTCCTGAGTTGCTGGGATTACAGGCATGAGTTACCAAGCCTGGTTCGAGCTTACTATTTCTTAAATACCATTTTATGTACAGTAATCCTTTGTTCAGGGCACACCAATGGCTCCCTGTGACTGACAGAATAATGTGAGGCATTCATGAATCAGAAAAATCTATATTCAATTCCTACCTCCTTACTTAAAAGCTGTATGATTTAGGAAAGGTAAACTTATTCTCACCAAGTCTCTGGTTTCTGAACTCTAAAATGGATATCTTAACACTTTTTTCAAAAATTATGAAAAGTCATAAGAGATTCAGTGCATGGACTATTGACACATGTAACTATTGTCTATAATCTATTTGTTCTTGTTGTTAGGTGCCATGGAGTCAGTATCTGCCTCATAGCGACCCTACATACAACAGGTGAAACACTATTGTCAGTGCTTCTCTGCTGTTCATAGGGTTTTCAATGGCAGATTGATTTTTGGGAGGGGGTTGCTGGGTCCTTCTCCCAAGCCTACAGACCCTGGTCTTCCCTGGCATTCTCCCATCCAGGTACTACGAGGCCCAACCCTGCTTAGCTTCTGAGATCTGATGGGATTGGATGCCACAGCGCTATGGTTGCAGGCCTATAATCTATTTGGAGTTTGCAAATTATATATTATGAGAGTTCCCACATTCACAATTCAGAAACTACCACAAACTTCTACTAATTCATTGCAGCACTCTTTCTCACACAGGCTAAATGTTACCTCTCCAGATAGTTTCTATTGATTAATAGCATTTAAGCATGTAAGATTTATTTGTCCTTCTAGATTTGTCCCAACCAATATTTCCTAATTTGCTTCCCCCCTCCATATTTTTCACAGGGGCTTCTCGAATGAAATTAATCTACCTGCTATTCTGAATATTTCTCATGCCTCCTAATACTTCACTCATGTCACTTGCTTCATCTAAAATATTTACTTTCCACTTTTTGTACTCATCAACATTTTACCTGTCAGGATATAAATAAAGTCTTGAACAATTTAATAAAGTACTTTCTAGTCACCATAAGAAGAATTTCCCACTGTCTTTTGAATGACTTGTTAGTCAATATACCTTATCATACTCTATTTGTTATTTTTCATTGTGGCTCTTGGGTTGAGGAATCATTATCCCCATTTTTAAAAGTGAAAGACCATTTGGATCTAATACATTCATTTATGAAATGTCTGAGTGTGCTTATTAGAGTGCAGAGAATCAAGGAATTTACTAATCAAAGGGATAGTAGGAATATGAAGGGCAACTTAATAGTTCGGTGAATCTCAATCTTTGTGAAGCTCAAAGTATCTGAGGAATCTGAATCTCATACTGATCACATAGAGTGGGTAACTAACTCCTGTGCTGTTGATTTTCATGGTGGTTATGATTGTGTTAGTAGAAGTGGGCTATGAGAAAGAAATATGTAGCCGAGCTTGGTGGCACACGCCTGTAATCCCAGTGGCTCAGAAGGCGGAGGCAGGAGGACCCCCAAGTTCGAGACCAGAGGCAGTCTGCGTAACTTAGTGAGACCCTGTCTCAAAAAGTAAAAAAAAAAAATGGGCTGAGGGTGCAGCTCAGTGGTGCAGCCCTTGTAATGCATGCAGGTGTGAGGCCCTGGGTTCAACCCCCAGTACCACGCACACACACAAAAAAGTAGTTTAATAAATTCCTCAAAATTGGTAAGTATATTCTTCCTGTCAGGGCTGAGATTTGATTTTAGCCTATTGGTAAGCTACTAAGTTAGCCTGTAACATTTTCATGGAGTCTAATATAAGTCCTGGGACAGAAAGAGCAGTCTTTATTAGTCACAACAGAGCAGGAAGCATGAGCATTGCAAGTTTTGCATAGATTTTCCATGCCCAGACCCCACAGGGCCAATGGGTTATGGACCAGAAGCACAGACACAAAGGAGTTTGCATTCCAGTTTGGAACACAGGGGTTGGGAAATCCACTCCTTTTGTGTCAGATAGTGTACAAGCATACTCTTTATGCTTTGAAGAGGAAATATTACCCAATTCCTCAAAGTTGTTGTAAACTCAACTTAGAAAATTTAACCTGGGTAAAGCACAGTTGGTACTTGCTATTCTTGGCACCTCAAAAACATATATAGGAACTATAAGACACCTGAATAGACGATATCCCTTGCAACATTCCTCCTGTACTTTCAATCATTGCTCTAGAATAACTATTCCTATGGCTTAAAATTTCCATAGTACTAATCCTATGGAATCCAGGCTATGGTCACTAGATTGTAGTTCATCTTTTTTTATTACTAACTTTTAATGTACAACTTAATGGGTTTAATTATGACATTTCCATATATGCATTTCATTGCACATTGCTCACATAACTTCCCCCTTATACCCCCATGACCCTCCTCCCCTCTCCCCAGCACCCCCCCCCAACAGTGGTCTCCTTTCTACTTGCATGTCTTTTTGTGAGAATATTTATCTATATACTTGTATCCCAATTTTGATGTAAGTCCAAACTTCTTTTCTATAGTGATCTACATTTTTACATTTTCAGCAGTATTAGATGAGTGATCTAGTCTGTTTGCATTATTGTCACCATTTGGTATTATTACTACTTCTTATTTTAGCTATTCCAGTAGATTTTATTTTTTTTTCTATCTTCCCCTTTTTCCCAACATACTCATAAAGTTGTGCTGTTTACATTGAGATTGACCTCTCCCCCTTCATCCCTCCTCATTGACCCTCCTCACCCTCCCATCTTCTCCAATCTTCACTTCCCTCTCATACATCCCTCCCTCCTTCTTTCCACTCCTTAAATTGACCCTTCTACCTAGGTTTAATTGTATGTTTAATTATGTTTCAATTTATGTACAGGATTTTTTTTCCTTTAAGTTTGATTCAGCTTCCACATATGAGGGATAACATATGGTATTTCTCTTTTTGGGCTTGTGTTTGTTCACTTTAGATGATGTTCTCCAATTCCATCCATTTTTCTGCAAATGACATTATTTAATTTTTTAATTGCTGAGTAGTATTCCATTGTATATATATGTACCATAGTTTTTTATCCATTCTTCTGTTGATGGGCACCTTGGTAGATTAGGAAGAAAAGTGTTTATTTGTGAAGGTATAGGAAAAATATATACCTAAGGAAACACATAAGTTAAAATCCTCCAACTATAATGCCTAGGTTTGCCAAACTTCTAATATCAACCTTAACATTTGTGAATACAGTTATACTTTTATAAAGTTCAGTAGTGTACTGTGTTCTTGTAACTACCTCTTTTCTCCCTGTCATTCTAGTTTATGTGACAGCCAGAAGCAAGCAGTAAGTCATACCAGAAGGCAGTACTGCGTGCCAGAGGATCGGAGGGACCAACACACTCCCTTAATTTTCATTCCTCTAGTGTCTACTTCTCTCTTCCCCCAGATTCTGATGGTGGTGTTTATAGCTGTGCTATAAAAGATTTTAAATTTATTGCTCCACAAAGTACCACACCTGCAATGATGAAAGGGTGTTAAAAAAGGTGCCATGTAGTAAACAAACAAAATTATTTTAGAAATGAGATTTACATTTACATTGAGTTCTACAAAGTAACACAAATGTGGAGAAATTCAGAGAAAATCATGTTTATACCTTATTAAAACTTAAATTTTCCTTGAAGAGTTGGATTACACTGGATAACATTGACTTCTAATATAATTGCAGAAATCTGTGTATATTGAAATCTAACAACATGAAAGTTTATACAAAATGTTAGAAAACCCTTGTAACAGCCCAGGGAAGTGCCACAGGCCTGTAATCCCAGGGACTCAGAAGATGTAGGCAGGAGTGTCACGAGGAGGAGGCCAGCGAGAGCCTGTTTAACTGAGTGAGACCCTGTCTTAAGTTTTAAAAATAATAAAATGGAGGCCAGAGTTGCAGTTTAGTGGTAGAGTCCTTGTAAATTATGCCAAAGGCCCTTGGTTCAGACCCCCAGTACCGAATAAAAAGCTCCTATAACAAAATTGCCAATCATAAATTTGAAGGGTGCAAGAGAGAGGTTCCGAATTTCATTATATTTTCCAGATAGTTAACCCAGGAATTTTTTGCATGACTGCTTTTACAAACTACTTTTTCCAGACCCAGCTCTACTAGTCAACATTAGCCTTTTGTCTTATAGAGTTCACATAAAACCTAGATACTTTCTGGCACTTCATTTAAACATGGAAATAAGGTAATTTTCAAAAAACGAAATAATCAGCAGTTTCTGATGTCGTCCTGACTATATAATTCCCTGGCAAAAGGTCATTGGAAACATTAAGAGTTGGATAACATATTTAAAGAGCCAAGGGAAAAACAATTTGAAGACTATGAATGACATTTTAAATAAAGATTTACTACCATAGGATATATGTTGTGAACTAGCCTTTGATTGCCTGTTCCCTGAAATAACAAAGCTGGTTACAGAAGAACAATGGGAGTACAGAGAATTGTTGACAGTGGAAACAAAACAGTATCATGAGATTTTCCACACTATGGTGTAATGTTATCTAATGATAGAATTTCTCACCATTCTTTCATTGAACCAACACATCTGTGAGGGAAGGCTTGGAATAGTGAATGCATTTGCTGGAATGCTAAGGGTGAATTTTATTTGGGTATATAACTCTCAGATAAAATAACATTTTTACAAGTTTCTTAGACAACCTGCATAAATATACATCTAAAATGAATATAGAAAACTGATAAATATTTGTTAATTAGATCTTTTATTCTATAATGTATTAAGTATCTACTATATGCCAGACGATGGGCTGGGATTTGGCTCAGTGGGTAGAGCGCTGCGCTGCAGTCTCTGAGGTCCCGAGTTCAATTCCCAGAACAACAAAAATGGGAGAAGGACCTGGCAATCCACTCCCAAGGTAATCCCGAAGCACTCAGCCATTGAAAACCCTATGAGGGTCGCTATGAGTCGGATACTGACTTGACAGCACCTAACAACAACAACAACATATACCAGACGATATGCTATAGGCACTTAGACACTCATGAAAAACACGGTGTACCATGTATCAAAAAAGAGTTTATAGTTTAATCTAACTTATAGAAATTATTATATGGATTCAGTACACCATAGCCAACCACAAGTCAGTGGTTTTCCTCAGCCTCTGTCAAAATGAAGTAATTATTTATATTAAGATAAATTGTTGATGTTAGGTGCTGTTGAGTCAGGTCCAACTCAGAAACCTTCACAGGGTTTTTGATGGCTGATCGTTTTTGGTTTGCTTTGGGAATGGGCTGCCACATCTTTCTCCCATTTCTGCCATTTTGGGGATTGAGCCTAGGGCCTCAGAGAGTACAGAGCCACACTGTACCAACTGAGCTAAACCCCAGCCCATTAAGATAAATAAGCTAAAACATTTTAAAAGTATTTACTAAGTTATAGCATACATTTATTTGCCTCATTACATGAGTTCTCAGCCAGAATATGTGGAATATGAAGAGAATAATCAACTTGAAGGTTATTATGGTCTCCTTACATGTGCTTTTTAAATTAAATATCTTTTGTTTGAGGTAAACATATTCACATGCAGCTATAAAAAGCAATGCGGAAATCTTATGTAATTTTTCCAGTTTTCCTAAGATTAACATTTTTAAAAATTATAGTACTGTGTTACAGTTGGATGTTCACATTGGTACAGGCAAGATTCAAAACAATTTACCACCACAAGGATCACTCCATTTCCTTTCTATAGTAATACTCATCTCGCACCCCTGGTCACTGGTTCTGATACCAATTAACCACTATACTATTTTCTATTTCCATAATTTTACCATTTAAAAGTATTGACTGACATCATATATAAGCTTTTGATGTGAGTTTTTTTACTCAGTATAATTCCCTAGATATTTGTCCAAGTTTATATTTTACATTCTGTAGTGTGAATGATTCAGTTTTTTAACCAATCATCTGCTGAGAGACATAAGGATATTTTTCCAATTTGATGTTATTATAAATAAAGCTCCTATAAACATTCATATGTAGAATTTTGTGTGGGAAAAAGATTTTCATTTCTCTGAGATAAATGCTCAGGAGATCAATTGCTTGGTCATAGTTATGTGCCATCAAGTAGTGTCTGACTCATAGTAACCCTCATAGGGTTTTCAATGGCTGATTGTTTTAGGATTGCATCAGGAGTGGATTGCCACATCCTTCTCCCATTTTTAAGGTGCTGGGAATCAAAAGCAAGACCTTAGAGACTGAAGAGCAGCTCTCTACCAACTGAGCTAAATCCCAGCCTACTTGGTCATACAGTAATCACATATTAAGATGTATAACAAACTGCCAGCCAAAGTTTCCAGAGTGATTGTATAATATTTCATTCCCACTAGCAATGTATGTGCATCTAGTTTTTCCATATCCTTTCTTTATTAAATTTTAACCATTCTGATAGGCTTAATATTAATACCTGATTGTCATTTTAATTTGCATTTTCCTGACAGACTTGTGATGTTGAACATTTTTTTCATGTACTTATTTGGCATTGTATATACTTTTATCATATTTTAAAACTGACACACATTTCTGGAGCATGGCATGGCATTTCAGTACATGTGTAGGAGGTGTAATTATTAGATCAAGGTAATTAACACATCTGTCACCTCAGATATTGTGTTATGAACTTTCAAATGCTATTAGCTTTGAAAAATATTTATTAATTGTTGCCCATCAGAGTTACTGTACTGTGTTTAACATATTAAAAGTTATCCTTCCTATCCAACTGTACCCTCGTGCTTGTTAACCATTCTTTTTCCATACTCCTTCCCTCTACTCTTTTCAGGTCCTAGTAACCACTATTCTATTCTGTAATTACTTGAGATCAACTTTAGCTTCTACATATAAGTGAGAACATGTGGAATTTGACTACCTTTGTCTGACTCATTTCACTTAACAATGTTCTCCAGTTCCATCCATGTTGCTACAAATAACTAAATTTTATTTTTGAGGCTAAAAAATATTCCACTGTATATAAATATCATATTTTCTTTATCTACTCACCTGTCAAGGTACACCTTTTCTTGTGAAATGTTCATTTGTATCTTTTTCCAGTAATTTAAGTGATCATATACTGTTGATATTTGAGAATCTCTTCTGTAGTCAAGATTCTTGCCCCTTATCAGATATATGGTTAGAAGATATTTTTGCTTACTGAGTAGCTTCACTTTGTCATCATCTCATGGGTATTTTTCATGTAATTTTTAAATAATATTAATAAGGTTCAATTTATAATTTTCTTATTTATGAATTATTTTTTGGTGTCAAAGATAAAATATTTCACCTAGCTATAGATATAGATTTTCTCCTGAAATTTTCCTAAAAGTTTTATAGTTTATATTAACTTATGCTCCATTTTGAATTAATTTATTTTAATGTAAAATATGAAATTTACTATTTATCTTATGAATATCCAATTCCTTGAACACAATTAATTTGTTGGAAAGGGTATTTTTCCTCTTTTGAATTACTTTTGGACTTTGGATTACTTTTGGACTTTATTTAAAGAATCAGCTGTAATATTTGAGTAAGTCTATTTTATGCTTTTCTATTTTGTTTCAGTGATCTATGTGTATCCATTTGTTGATGTCACATAGTCTTCATTATGATAACTTTACAGCAGGCCTAAATGCCAAGCAGAAAGTTATCTCTCAATTTATTCATTTTTTTTGAGGATTCTCTGAACTATTTTAGATCATTACTGTATTGGATGTCTTCTCTGTGTTTACAAAACAAACCTTTATGGTATTTTTACAGGGATTATGTCAAACCTGTAGATCGATTTGTTGAGAGTTGACATTTTGGTTATATTAAAGTTCCAATCTATGAAATGTTGTCCTGTCATTCTTTAGATCTTATTTACCTTCATCAGCATCCTGTCAGTTTCAGCATACAGATTCTATATATGGTTTCTTAAGTGTATACCTAAGAATTTCTGTAACTCTGGAATGATTATAAATGGCATCGGATTTTTTAAATTTGGTTTCAATATTTTCATTGTTTGTGCACAAAAAATGTTATTGTATTTTGTATTTTGGTCTTATATCCTAAAACTTTGCTGATTTTGCTTATTAATTCTAGGAGTTGATTTTTTTTTTTTTTGAAGTTTAGTGGATTTTTTTGAGATTTTCCATGTAGACAACAATGCCATCATCAAGTAGGGACATCAGTACTACTTCTTTTTTAATGAGTGATATTGTTTGGATATGAAGTGTCCCAACAAATGGCTCATGTGTTAGAGGTGTGGTCCCAGTTGGTTGTACTATTGAGGGATGATAGGAGAATGAGCATGCTAGCTTCATTAATGAATTAACCCAATAGTGAATTCATAGTGGAATGGAGTATTAGGTCAGACTTGGTTGGAGGGAACAGGTCACTAGGGGCATGTCTTTGATGGGTATATCTCACCCTTTGTCCTTTCACTCTTTCTCCATTCTAGCTGCCATGAAGTAAGCAAATTTTCTTCATGATCTGCTCTTTCCATGATGCTTCTGTCTCATTACCATCCTAAAAATAATGGACATAGCTGACCATGGACTGAAACCTCGAAAATTGTGAGCCAAAATATACTGTTCTCTTCTGTTTTTGGCAGGTATTTTTGTCACAGCTCTCAAAAGACTGACACAAATAGCACGCGTCCTTTTGCTTCTTTCTCATTCTTGCTCTATTGCAGTACCTAGAACTTCTATATGTTGAATATGAATGAAAATAATGTATGCTAAAGGCTGAATTTTGTGCTCTCCATGTTCATTTCTTTTATTTTTCTTTTATTTATTTATTATTTTATTTATTTGTTATTTTATTGATTGATTGATTGATTGCAGTACTGGGATTTAAACCCAAGGCCTCGTGCTTGCATGCTTTGTAAGTGCTGTACCACTGAGCTGCACCCACCCAGCCCATTTTTTTGTACGTTTTGAGACAGGGTCTCAATAAATTGTGCAGACTGCGTGAGGTCTCAAACTTGAGAGACTCCTGCCTCCAACCTCCCAATTTGCTGGGACTACAGGCGTGCACCACCATAGCCAGCTCCTCTCCAGATTCTTACATTGAGTCCTAACTCTTAATATCTGAGAACGTGAATATATTTTGAGGTAACTAAGTTAATATGAGATCATTATGGTAAGCCCTAATCCAGTATTACTAATATCTTTGTAATAAGTGGAGATTGGGACATACCTATATACAGAGGGAAAATCTTATGAAGACCCAGGAAGACAGCCATCCGCAAACCAATAGACTTCAAAAGAAATCAACTTTGCTGACACTTTGGTTTCACATTTCTAGCCTCTACAGTTGTGATAAAATAAATTTCTGTTGTTTATCATACCAAGCATTTGATATTTGTAGTGACAGTCTTAGCAAAATAATATAGTTGACACTCTGGATTTTTTTCTCAATCTAAGAAAGACTGGTAAATATGATGGCACCTGTAGTGTTTTCATAGATACACCTTACCAAGTTGAAGAGGTTCTCCCTCTGTTTTTATATTGTCATAATTTTTATCATGAGTAAGTGTTGGTAATAAATTAATGTTCTGTGTGAATTAATATGATCATGAAAGTTTTTCCTTAGCATTGATTCCTTTTCATTATTAGTGGTATTATTTCTAAAAATTAATGAGATTCACTATGATATTTCCACACTTGGATACATCATGCATTGATCATATTCATCCACCTTTCTACTCAAGCAGCCTCACCAACACCCTTTTCCATCCCTAGTAATCATTCTTCTGCTTTGAAGTTGACTTTGTTTTCTCTTTTTAATTTCTTCCACATATGAGAGAGAACATTCAATACTTGTTTTTCTATACCTGGCTTATTTTGCTTAACATGATGTCCTCTAATTTCATTCCTTTTATTCAAAATGACAAGATTTCATTCTTTAGGGCTTAATAACCCATTGTTTGCTTATATCGTATTTTATTCATGAAGGACAACCAAAAACATGATACTTGTTTAAAATTTAAAAATTTATTACATTAAAAGTCACATTGCCATTCACCCCCTTAAAATATTTCCCATGATTTCAAACACACTTATCCCACCATTCTTGCCACTTTCTGAAGCAGTTCTGGAAGTCCTCTTTTGTGAGTGTCTTCAGTTTCATCCTCCATCATTATGATGATACATGTCACACATCACTTTTGCTATAGCAATTTCTGTGAAATAAAAAACATTGTGATGTGTCTTCATCCATCTTATTCATCAGATCTGGTACTGTGCTTTCTGACTCTTTCCCAAAGTCAAAATGACCATGAAGGTAGCTTATGCCATCCCAGTGCCTCTGTTTCAATCTCACCCAACAGGAAATTTCTCTTCCTCCCACACCCCAAGCATACACAAGGGAGGTGAGGGAGAACAGCGTTCAAGTTCCTTGTCATGTTGTGCAGCTACAGGGAGCACAATTACATTTATACAATTACAGAACCTCAGAGTTCTCTCTCTACCTTGTTGGTGACAGATGCCTGTGTGTGGTTCTAGGATGGAAGCAATGGGAATGTTCCCGAGCAACAACCCTATATTCTGAAACCCGTGGGAAATTTACGTGACTCTCCCTGCCCCTGGTCTCAGAGGACAAGCTTCCTTATCCTGGGGTACCTGAGGATGGCATCCTCTACTCCTCTCTGCATCATGACATTTGTTCCCCTCCTTGTAGCACTCTCAGTGAGTTTCTGTCAGAGTCACTCCACTGTAAGGCAGCTACTAGCTGTGCCAGTACCATGGAATTTCTTTGGGATGGGAGCATGCAGGAGTTTCTGATCCTTAGAGCAATTTAAAACAATGGATCCCTTCTCAAGACAGCTCCTTGCTATAACACCGTGGATCTTCACTGGGAGATGAAGTGAATTCCTTCTCCAAAGCCCAACTATTATGTAGATTTCATTCCTTCTATCAATTTGGGCTATAAGCCTGCAAGGATGATGAAATAGCTAAGCTATTCCAGATCTCTGCTGATGGGGTTCACTGGACCTCTTTCTTTCACCTTTAACCCTAAAGAGAGAGACTTTCCCTCCCATGTCTGTGATGCCTGGGCACCAGGTACTGGGATATTTTGTTTCTGTTGTTACTCTGCTAACCCAGGTCTCTGGATTTTATAAGGTTTACATTTTTGTGCTTCTGAATTCCAGTGTTCTCCCATGGTCACCCACCTCCATATGCAGCTATACACATTGTTTTGGTTCTTCTTTATGCAGAAGCAGATGAGCACTGGATACCTAGATGCAGCCATCTTATGAATCTTATTTAGCATTTTAATATGATGGATTATATTGGTCATTTTTATTGTTAAATAAGTTTTATATGCTGTTGTTTGGAATAGATTTTTATTTTATCAAAGTGTATAATTCATTTCATCATCACTTATGTTTGATTTGGTCTGGAGTTTAGCTCAGTTAGTAGAGTGCCACTCTGTACATTCTGAGGCCTTTAGTTCAATCCCCAGCACTGAAAAAGCAGGAACAGGACATGACAATCCACTCCTGAAGCAATTCCGAAACAATCAGACATTGGAAACCCACAATGGTCACTACTAGTCACAGCCAGACCCAATTTAGTGGCACCTAACAACAAGAACAACAATAACAAGAACATATTTGATTTAATATATTTATTGTTTTTTTCGTGTAAGTTCCTGGAAGGTATTGACTTTTAGTTTTATCCTTTATTTACCTTCTTTGTGTTTTTGTTTAAATCAGTGTTTACTGGCCTCATTAAGTGAATCGAAAAGTTCCTCTTCTATTTTTTGGAAAAGATTAGAAAATGATGGCATTTGTTCCGTAAATATATGGTAGAATTCATCAGTGAAACCATTTATTCCTAGAGAATTCTTTTTGAGGAGGTTTTAAACTACAAACACAATTTATTGCTGGTTATAGACCTGATGAGATTTTCTATTTTGTCTTGGCTAAGCATTAGCAGTTTGTGATTGTTATAGTCAGCTCAGTCTTCAGAGCAAAATATAGACGGATGACTTAAACAACAGAAGTTTATTTTTTCTCAGGTCTGGAGATGGAAAATGTAAGATCAGTATGGAATGGTCAGGTTTTGAGGAGGAATGCCTTCCCGGCTTTCAGATAATCATTTTCTCCCTGTATCCACACATGACAGAGAAAAAAAGAAAAAAGAAAAAGAAAAAAGAGGGAGAGAGGTTAGGATGGGAGGAGTGGGAGGGGGAGACAGAGAGAGAGAGAGAGAGAGAGAGAGAGAGAGAGAGAGAAAGAGAGAGAGAGAAAGAAAGAGAGAGAGAGAGAGAGAGAGAGATGTTCCAATCATGAAGCCCTCAGTCTCATGATCTTGTTTAAATCTAACTACCAGTATATTCCAATGGTCACATCTCTAGATATCATCACATTGGTGGTTAGCTCCTCAGCATTTGCATTTCATGTGTCATAATTCTGTCCGCAATGGTGGCTTTGTGGGAATCGATCCTTTTTCTATGTTTTCAAATTTATGGGTATAAAGTTGTTCATAGTATTCCCTTCTTAACTTTTTAATGGTTGCAAAATCTGCAGTGATATCACCTGTTTTTTCTTGATTCTTGTTCATTTATTCCTCCTCTCTTTTTATCATTAAAACTAGATGTTGTCAGTTTTATAGATTTTTTGATGAACTGTTTCATTTTTCTATTGCTTTCTCTATTTTTTATTATTTCTGTATTGCCTCCTTGTTTTCAATCTCATTGACTTTTGTCCTTACCTTTTTTATTTCCTTCCTTCAGTTTTATTTGTTGGTTTTATTCTGCTTTTTACTATTTCCTTATCAATGAATTTAAATTACCTTTTTGGAAACTTGTCTTTCATAATATAAGCATTTATGTGCTCTGAATTTTTCTCTCAGCACTACTTTACTATCTTTCACATGCAGAGGAAGCCAAAAAATGTATGCACATTTTAAAGTAAGGAAAAAACTGTATTGATTATAATACTTAATATACACTAACAATAAAAGATGAATACAAGCCACATTTGACTTTTACAATTACAAGAGGTTCTCACAATGGTTACTATAGCAGGAGCAGGACTTGTCGCTGGGCAAGGCCTCTTGGATCTTCCCTTTCGCACATCACACCCAGTAACATGTCTCAAACTTAGCATGAATGCACGCATGCAATTGTTAGGTGTTTTGGAGGTTTTGTTGTATAATCATGTTTCCATTTCCTTTTTCCACAATGTTTTTGAGTTTCAAATACCCCTTCAGAATTGTCTTGTGCTCCTGGAATGACAACTGTGCTTCCCCCATTCTCCTTGACTGTTCCGCTTGTGGCATGGTGGTGCTAGCATTCGTTTGATTAGCCCCACCTTTTGAGAGAATGTCATACTACCCATTACCACTGTAATTCAACTTTGCAAACTAATGTATAGATAACATCTCTTAAATTGTGTATACACTTTTTGGCACCCCCAGTATTTTGATATATTGCATTTTAATCTTTCTTCTAGCCTATATAATTTAAAACTTCCTTTAAAAGCAACTCTTTGACCCATGGATGACATAAAAGCATTTTATTCAATTTCTACATTTAGATATTGTCCTGTTATATTTCTTTCATTGATTCCTAGTTTTATTCCACATTTCCAGTATGACTTTAGTTGTATTCAGAGGATAAATTATATAAATTCAACTATTATAAATTTGTTGAGGTTCATTTTATGTCCCAAAGTATGGACTATTTTGTGACTATTCCATGTATATTTGAAAACAAACAAAAATGTGTACTCTTCTATTGTTGGGTGGAAGGTTATTGTATGTCAGTTAGAATTGGTGATTGTATTATTCACTTCTTCTATATTCTTGCTGATTTTCTGTGTGTTAGTTATTTCAGTTACTTGGAGTGAGGCCTGGAACTATGCAAGTGTAATAAGGGGTTAGTTTATTTCTACTTTCCACTCTATCAGTTTTTGCTTCATGTATTTTCAATATCTATTGTTTCATAAATATGAATTTAATGTTCCTATATCTTCCTGGTGAATTGATAGTTTTATCATTATGTAATATGTCACTTTTTCTCTAATATATTTCTTTGTTTCCAAGTCTGATATTCTTCTTTATCTGATATTAACATAGCCACTCCTGCTTTTATAATTTTAGACAGTAATTATGTGATATAGATTCTCCTACCTTTTTGATTTTAACAGTGTTATGTCATTGTATTTTAAGTAAGTTTCTTAGGTTCAGCACACTGTTGTGACTTTTGCTGACACTGTGCTATAGGGGAATCAATGGGATACCTGTTTTCTGTGGTGAAATGGTAGGTTGAGGATGTAAAAGGCATGGTAGAACAGAAAATCCCTAAAGATTTTTCTACTCTTAGGTCACTTTTGCTTTGCGCGCTTTACTCTTCTCCTCTCCTCCACCTCCTCCTCCTTTCTTTTTCTTTCTTTCTTTCTTTCTTTCTTTCTTTCTTTCTTTCTCTTTATTTCTTTTATAGGATTATTTTTGCTTTTCTTGGAAACATGTTTTTGTTTGTCTCTATCTGTTCTTGGTTCCAGCTTACAGTGATATTCAGCATTCGCTCTAGGATCGATGGGAGACAATACAAAAACCAGGGGATTCACTTGCACTATCATGATGTTCATCAGTATTAAGATTTCTAATTTGCCTTATTTCTTAGTGTTTTGTGCTTAGGTGGTTGTATATTCAGAGTGTCTTTGCTGTAAAGGGGAAGATGAGGAAGATTGAAACTATTCCATCTTGATGGAATTGTAATTCCTTGCACATGCATTTCAGAAGAAAAGGCTCCATGTACAGAAAGATGTCCAGATTTCTATAAGCAAGGAAGATATTTACAGGGCAAGGTTCTGGGGGAACTTTTAGCATTGTAAATGTACTGGCTGAAGGTATCATTTTATCTTGACTAAATTTTCCAAAAACAAATGAAAATAATCCATAATTGGGTTTGAATTTCTACAATCCTTACTACAAGTTTAAATTTCTTTTCTTTGTAAACATCAGCCTTCCGCTAACATTATGTATAAAGTAATAATGAAGAGCAACAGTGTAAGATTTCTTTTAAAACATGTTTATTTTTCTCACTCAACTCTACATCTTATTTCCATTTGGCTAGAAAACCTCCACAATAAACCTCCACAGATGACATAACAAAACTTAACCATTCTCAAGAGCTCATGAAGAACAAGGACAATTTTAGGACTATCATATATGAAATTCTAAGGTGCAGGAATTTCATGAAATGGCCATATGAAACTGCTATAACTTTGAGGGGCTTGCCTGAAATTTATATGAGTTTAACATGGTACATTCTCGTATAGGTTATGATAGCTAGTAGACTGTTCTATAAATCCAAGCCTAGGATTGGAATTCTTTTCTTTCTTATCTACCTCTGTAACTTCCTTATCCATCTTCTCTGTATTCTGGAAGGTGCGCTTTAGCAGATTCCTTGAAAAAAATATTCTATATGTGTATGTACATATGTGGGTGGGTGTACACTTATATGGACACTTGCACCCTTTGTTTATTATCTTCTTTATAATTTATTAGGAATTTTGAATATATTTATCATCATATTAGAAGATATGTAAATATGAATGTATAATATTTATATATTAATCTATCTATATTTTAATTATTAAAATGCTTTTCACTTTATGATTTTTGATCTGTAAAAATCCAATGTCATA